>JADLZL010007959.1:0-62081 GCA_015844335.1 Chrysopogon serrulatus
GGCAAAGCTACCAAACACCCGCTTAGACAATGCAAAACAAAGGAAAAAGTGACAAGGAGGCTGCTCGACGATACAAGAACATTAGAAAGAAATAAAAGCATAATTCAAGACACAGCAAGAGCCTCACATTTCATACCGAAGGACATGTTTGATGTTATGGTTTTCAAAACCACAGTTTTTAAAATACCATGCATAAAATCCCACAGTTTGTGAGTACCAGTGTTTTGCGGGGTATTGTGAAAGCAACGGTGTATTTGATAGTGCCATATCAAAAAAATTCTGATAGGTCCATTACTATTCAGTGTTTGTGTAACTATTTCACTTTAGCCATGTTTTTTTCCAAATAAAATTGAATAATAGTTATTTGAGGAAGGCAAGGCTTGGTAACAAATGATAAAACATTTGAACAAAATAATGATAAACATCAAAGATAATTTTGTTTGATACATATGTACAGACATACTATCAGGACATCATAAAAATATCAAGATCCCTTACAGAGGTAATTAGAACATTAGTACATTATCACAAGAATGGACATACACCCTATCATTATCATTCCAGGCTTCCAGCTGAATGAATATTGGAGATCAGATGGAAGCACAAGAGAGACGTGGCTTCATTTTAGGAAGAAGAGGGTGGGAGTGGATTTTCTGCAACATGTAAGTGATCCCTGATACTATAAAAAATACCTTGCATCCAAACAGGAACTAATAATGCCTTTGTGTACATTCAGTGGTGAAGATAGATCAAATTGAAAGGGAGTGCACCAGGCTTGCAGGTGAATAGACATGTCATAGAGGGTGCATATAACTATTCTTTCATACTTTTTTGGGGAAGGGGGTTTATTGCATTTGCACTCCTAATTACACTACAACTTTGTTACTGTGTGCACTGGCAATGTTTCAGAGGTGGCAGTATACATCCATGTTTCCACTGTGTAAAGATGTGGACCAAGCATGACTCATCACTTAATTTAACATTAGTAAGGAAAATTTGTAAAGACCATGAACTTACAGTTGACATTTTCTGAGTGATGCTCCCACGCTTACAGACAAGATCCAAAGGCCTTTGCAGCAATCTTGAATGCTGAAAATCATCAATCCTCATGTTCAACAAGAAAGCAATTTATACACCCAACAACTAGAATTAATAAACAAAAACTACAGTCGGTCACAATCAACAGAAGCACAAAATGTCCAATCAAGACAAAAATCCACAATAACCTATGTAAAATATGTATGCACTATACTCAGAATACATATGACACAGGAGTCTGTATATGGGTTTGACTAAAACTAATTGATGTGCTATAAGATACTACTAAGAATAAAAACACAATACAACTTGTTATATGCAAAACTGTATTTTGCCAGAAATCAGGTTTTATTACAACCCTGCTCTCTAAAGTCATTATCTATTCAGAAGTAGAATACAAATATTACTAAAGATAACCTCATGACTTAGGTATAGAAGTTCTGACAAGACAAGGGAGTCTTTGAAACTATATAGGGTTACCATTTGTTCTCGATAGAAAGCCTCACTCGCTTAAACTCTCAAATTCAAAAAAAATTTGAGTTCCACTTTTTACCTATAGGTATATAAACCAGAAACATATCAGCATGTGACACACTAGTTTACCTTTTCACATATAAGTGAACCGATAACAGCCTCCAGACTACTAGGTTCTGTAACGAAGAAATATTTTTCCCAGTGGCTGTAATATAAGCTCTCCATTCTGACAACCATGATGAAGGAACCAAAAATATTTTTGACCAGGATGAAGAGTAAAGCTTTTCCCAGATGCCAACTTTTTCGTGTTTGTGTCGTTGCTTTAGTTTCTCTGCTCTGGAAGTCATACACCATGTATAAGAAAATGGATATTAGACATAAATATTTGAGCAAATAACCCAATATCTAATACTGTTTTTCTGACTATATATTACCTAAGATTACCCTCCACAGAAGCAACATCAGACAATTCCTGACTGCAAATTTCACATGGTTGACAATCTGATGGAAAAGTCACAATATCATCAGCCTTCTTCTCGTTCATTGTTTCATAGAGAAATAACCAGAGGCTCTCTGGTATGGATACTCGCTTTGCTCCTGGAGCATGCTCCGGCAGAAGATCCCCATGGCAACATCTTAAAGCACTTGTTGGTCCACTATCCGCATCGGAAGGGATATCAGAATTTTTCCTCCGCAGCCAATGAGTCAACCTAGGAGTAAACAGCAAAAAAAGTCAGCAACTGCAGCATGAATGCACACAAGAGGGCTGATTCAAGTGATTTGTTTTGCACAAAGTTGAAGAAATGACAACCATAGGGAAAACATAAATACTACAGCTGGCTAAGGTGTAAAAGTTCAATCGAGAAAAACATAACATAATGCAGCAATATAGACAATAATAATAATTACATTTGAAAAAACCATGATCAACATCGAGAAATAAAATAACCTCTAAGATATAAAATCTAAACATAGAACCAGAGAGTAAGATCATGAATATGAATCTTGTATTGACAGTTGACACCAAACATATCAATCCCATTCTGGTACCAGCCAGAATGGTCCATACCAGTCCCCAAATGGGCACAGAGGAACCTTCATCCCATACCAGTATTGACTATTTGGCATTCTATGAATTTTGGTACCGGCCCAAATTGAAGCCTCATTACTAACTGGGCCAGCCCAACACTGTGATAAGATTAACCTACAAGCTGAATTATGTGTGATTTTTTGACCTAAAGTCATGCATTTGAAACATGATTACGAGTTTACGACTCCAAATTATGTATGCATATAAATATGCAAATCATTTATGTATACAGATATTTGCATATTATTTTTTATATTTTTATATTTTATAATAAAGCCTGGAATGATACACCAGCATAGGCTTGTACCGGAGATATTCCATTCTAAAAGTCAAATCAGAATAGCCTCTGGAATGGAATTTACAACTATGGTTGAGACACTGGTCTGTAGTACGTCACAACAGAAGAGAATCAACAGGAAGATGCACAGTTCACATAAAGGCAGACAGTATATGAGTGCAGTCCTAAGTGCACCAAAAACATAATCTTACACATAGAACAAAGATCAGAAATCAAGAGAAGGATGCATTTTACGTACCATGTCTTTGAGATAAAGTAAGAAGGACCATCTGGACAATTACCAGAAAGTGCTGCTTCTGCAAGGTTTTTTAATGATGCTTTCCGTTCACGATAGACATCAGCAGATACTGCATTTTAAGCCCCATCTTTCAAGCACTCCAGACAAAAATCATCACGGCTCAATACTGGTCCCCTCCATACTTTAATTTTGCATAAAAACCAAAGACAGATATTCATCAATATTATGGCACAAGCATTAGAAAATGAGTGCAAAATATTTTATATTAATACTGCAATACTACAGCATGCTCCAGAATTACAGAAAATCATTGAACTTAAGCAATGCAAGACAAAAATTCAATGAAGTGCAAACCAAGAGGTTGGGTTTCTTACCTTCGAATATAGTTTCTCCCAAGCTATAGATGATAGTCGCTTCATTGATGTGACTTTAGATGCTGGAACCTTTCCATGTTCACATTGAATTGGACCATTGTCAATAGAACTGCAGGAAAAAAAACAACTGTAAAAGGATGATATTTCAATTCAGAAAGGAATATCAAAAGGCCAACAAATTACCGCATTAAAGCAATTAATATTGCAGTGTCATGCAAAATATTAAAATAAACTATTTCTAGGCCAACTATTGGTGCAGCCATTGCTTGCAATAACCTCGTGTTGCTTGCTGCATTTACAAAACGAGGGATTAGCATTATTGGCCCCAAGCACTGACGCATAGCATTCAATAGCACAAACATAGCAATGCAAACAAAGGTTGCTCATGCCAAAAGAGATTATAAAGACAATAATATTATATTACCATTTCAGTTTTGACCTGATCATTGATTACTACTCCCTCCGTTCCAAATTATAAGATGTTTTGGCTTTTCTATCCATAGCTTTTGCTACGCACCTAGATGTATATTATGTCCAGATGCATAGTAAAAGCTATGAATCTAGAAATGCCAAAACATCTTGTAATTTGGGATGGAGTAAGTATATGATTACTAGTGCTCTTAGCTTGTTTGATTCACGCCAACATTTGCCCAACAAAATTTTGCCCTGCCAAAAACTTGATCATGGTTTTGCTTGCAAAGTTTTGGCAAGCTGGCAAGAAGATGCGTTGAATGGTGAAAAAAAAGCTTGCCAAAATTTTGGCAACCAATGGAACAAACGACACGCCAAATTTGTCGGGCCTCGCCAAAGTTTGGCAAGGCAAATTTGGCCACACCAAACAAACCCTTAGTTATGTAGACATGTTAAGTTGACAATTACTCTCTCCGTTCCAAATTATGTCGTTTTGACTTTTTGGTTCATCCATTTTGCTATGTATCTAGACACATTATTATAACTAGATAGATATGTAGCAAAATGGATGTACCAAAAAAAAAAAGCGACTTATAATTTGGAACGGAGGGAGTAACATTTTGTAAGAGAAAATATAAACTTGGTCATTAGAAATAGTTTGTTTAAGATTACTTGTTCCTCTTAGTTCAATATGCATGTTAAGCCATTAGCTGCCCTTGGAAATGCCCCCAAGATAAGCTAAAGCCCAAACATGCTGAGATGCAACTAAAGGCCCTTCAGTACTGACAAAAGATTCATAATCCAATCACAATGCATAAAAAAGGTGGTCAAGATGTACCTCACATTAAAACAACCTTATCCAAATTAACTAATTAAGAGAAAAAATGTAGCAGGAACACAGTTGGCAACTAGCCCATTCCATATAGCCACAGGAAATATGAAAAAAAAAAAAAAAGATGTGCTCAATAATATTAGACACAACCAGAGAATTGTTTTTCTCGACACACTGGTTTATAAGAACAAAAAGATGTTATAGGCTTACAGCGAACAGGACACAACAAGCACAACCAAACATGAGCCTGCACAGCCCTAAACAACACGTGACCAACCACAACCCTAGCTACAACACATGACTAAGCATGACCAAACACAACCTTTCCAAACATGAACAAACATAGCCAAAGAAACAGGCTACCTTATGATGGTGCAGTTGCAAGGCGTCCATCAATTAATCATTATGGAAGCCAAAGTCAGATAAAAGTTCAATGTAATAGGTGTATTCAGATACTTATACAAATAACAATATCGCCTGGATTAAATACTATTTATTTCCATTTAGTAGATGAGCTGGACCTATGACATGTTTCTAAACTACTGAGACAAACACCATTTTAATATATACTGCATCATTATGAGAATATTAACCTTCAAAAAGATGGAGCGGTTCTATGCATGAGGGAGGGGGTGCAAGAATAAACTTACGAGGGGGGGAGTAATGTTATCTGCCCATTGACGAAGCCAGTCCGTTGAGATCCAAAAAAATATGAATCATCCTCTGGATCAGCAGGTGCTTCTGTCAGAACAGATTTTACTTCTTGACGCCTCCCATTGACATATGTCAAATGACTGTCCTTCTTGCTTTGGTACTCCTCACACGATTTCATATATGATGCATTTAGTTCATTAATTTCATCAAGAAGATGTTGTGGAAGTGAATCGTTATTGATTTCCACAATTTTATTGTTTTCTGTGGCATTCTCATCCTTAGTGGTACATTTGTACATCAGCATATAAGCATCTGTAGACGAAAACATCTCCACCTTGGTAGAAGTGGGCACTGCCTCCTGGTGACCATTGTTATTATCATCTGTGACAGAACCTGCTGTGGAGATACCTTGGGCCTTATGATCGTCTTTATTTGATGCCTTTCCAGGTTTTTCACCAAACGGATGGAAACCAAGTTTGGATACAGTCTCATCATCAAACTCCCACCACTGCCCATTGCTTTCATCTTTTATGTGTGCCACATAGTGTCCACTATTAGCACCAGTGCCCTTGTGAATTAAAATAGCAGCCAGGTCATAAGTACAACTAGATGAAGGGTTTGACAACCGTTTTTCCCAAATCAAGCTGTCCTGGAAAACTGAACGTTGAAGAAATCTTTTTCTTTGTTGTTGTCTGGCAATGAGAGAAGTTAGAAAAAATCTTTACAAAAAAAAAAAGGAGAAGAATGCACAAGTAAATAAATGTGGAAGGAACATATTACAACAAAACTCTGGATGAGCTTTGGATCAAGGTATATTACCTTCGAGGAGGAATACATAACGCTTCAGCTGAAAGTTGACAACTGGAGGAAGAGATCGAAGTTTTATGCAACGAGTGGCATCTACCCTTTTCTGACACGACTCACAAAAAGTACTGGTTCTCCCCATCCAGTGCTTCTTCACTAAAGTAGTCATTCAAACTTTCTTCTAAATTATTTAAACCTTTAATATTCAACTCCAGCTCATAAAAATCTTCCATTTTTGAAGATGCTGCAGAATCCTTTCCACATGATGAGCACCTGAAGGATTGATAGTTAAACATCAGTTCCCCCAAAACGACACCGTAACTTATCAAATTCAGCAGTATGGAAACAAGCTAAAGCATAGTCAACATTGAGCACACAAACATAATGCAGCACATAGCATATATGAGAATGACCCATTCTGACAACTCAACAGTACAATAAGAATATATATATGTGTTGATTTCTTTAACCATCAGCACCATGAATGAACATCACTTTGATGTGGATAGGCTGTGAATGAGAATACACACAGAAAGCAAAAAGAACTAACCAGTGATAACGCAGGCACATGGCATCTTCCTAATACTTCTCTAACCAAGTATATGACTTATCAGTGTAACCACAGAGCCTTCAAAATCTACCACAGTATGCTTCTCTAAGTACCAGATAGAGCAAAGAGTAAGAATTACCGCAGAGCCTTCAAAATCTACCACAGTATGCTTCTCTAAGTACCAGATACAGCAAAGTAGGAGTCTAGTTCAGAAGAATTAACATAAGGCTCAATTTTATCAGACAAGTTAACCAATGTGGGCCTGTTTGGCTAAGCGTAGGTGTGGCATGCAAAGGCGTGAACCAACAGGCCCATGATGGATTCATGGAAAAAAAGCATCTTCAGCACTGTATTGGCAGAACTTTACAGAATGATTGAGGACTGGATTGTAATTAACCAAGTGCTCATTACAACCTAATTATAAGAAATCTCACTAATACAAATCTAATAACATCTTAAAGGTTCATTTTCTATCATTCAAACATCTAAACCTACAAACTTAGAACTGCTAAGGAGAAGTACAAAGTTACTTCAAGTGCATATCTCATACCTTGTCACGTGCGATACACGGCCAGAAAACAGATGTTGCACAATTGTTCTAGCTCCAGGAACCTTGGAGTGACTTAACGATTGCTCGAGCAGAGAGAGGAACAAGGTGAGAAATTCATGGCTGTCCTGCTGGACACCATTGTCTAATTCCAGTGCTTTAATAAAAGGCGCGGAATCAATGAAAGCCATTTTGCTAGAGTGTAGCTGTGCAAACAACCGTGACAACTGATCCAGAACAGGATGCTTCTTCAAAACTTCCAGCTCTAAAGAGAAAATTCCTGTGCGGAAGGATATATTCATGTAAAGGCACTGAAGTATGCTATTTGCATAACAGGTTGCACCCAGGTTAGTCAATCCAGCAGGCGTATCAGTGGAGTCACGGAGGTCCTTGGATGGATTTGGGCCGAGAGCGCGAATAATTTCCTGCATTTTCTGCCATAGGCCAGTTTTGCGAACCCCATTGGCAGCGGGGATCAACCCACAGAAACAATTTGGAGAGTCCTTGGTATTCCCATGGCAGCCATGGCAAGGCGGTTTCCACACCATGTAAAGCTGGCGGATATCGCTCTTTGAGATATCCCCATCTGAGTGTATCTTCCTGCGAAATTGGTATCCCAAAAAAACGAGCAACATAAACAATGTAACCCACTTTCGAAAACGCCGGTATCTGACAAAGAAATTAACGCCATGCATACTTGAAAACAGCCGCGGACGGGCTGCTGGATTCATCGGACCGCGGCCTCTTGTTCTTGTGGCGAGTGTTGGGCCTGTTCATCAGGGGCAGACCTAGTATAGGAACATGGGTCAGATCCGAATACAGGTAAGCATATATTAGGGTTTCAGGGTTTCGCACAGCAGGTAGGCAAGGTAAGGAGCGGTATACCTGGCGGAAGCTCGTCGCCAGCAAAGGGCCTACACCAGGCGACGGGCGGCGCTGCTGGCCTAGTGGTCGCCGGAAAGAAAGGCCGGGAGAGGAAGAGGGGGACGAAACACGAGAATGAAGGGGAGGGGAAAAAAAAAGAACCCGTGACCGTGAAAGCAAGGAGGCGCCCAGGCCTCTTCGACTACTCGATCGCAGGCTGCTTTAGCTAATCATGAGTATCATCAACACTTTTTTTTTTGAAACAAAGTATCATCAACACTTCAAAAGTAACTCTGGTAAAAAAAAAAAACTTCAAAAAGTAGTACCTTGTAGTATTTGCATCCAAAATTGTACTCTCTCTCGATTTCTAAAAAAGTGATTCCTATAAACTGTGTTCGTTAAATTTTTTTAACTTTAATTGACTTTATAAAAAAATAATAACATTTATAACATAAATTACATATATTATAAAAATATATTCTATGATAAATCTAATATACTAATTGGATAAACATAAATCTTTATATTTTTTAGAAATTGATTAATAAAGTTTAAAATTTTTGATTTAGGATGACTTTAAAAGTCACTTCTTTCAAAAAAGAGAGTATTTTCCAAAGCTGAACTAAAACAACTGCTATGAGACGATCTGAGCTTTAACTTATTAGCCAGCTTATCAACTGTTATATCTGTGTTTTTTATAATAATCAGTTGTTTTCAATTTATCATACGGCTAAACAGAGCCAAATATCTTTCGTTGCGCAATATATAATCTTTACTAGAAAACCGGTGCGCGGCTTTTTGCCGCCCTCCTTTGAGTACCAGCCATATTCGAATGTTATAAATAACTATAAAATGTTTTCGTAAATTATAATTAGATTGATGAATGGTTAGAATCTAAATTTGTCAAATTTATCATTTTGATGCGCTCTATATGATGTACTTCTTCCGTTTTAATTTTTAGGATTGTTAATTTATATGTGGATAACATTTATGTGGAGGCTAGCGTGTATTTTTTAGATCGTAAGGCGGGTAAAATCACTCATATTGTACAGCGTTTCTATCTATGTAATTTGTGATGATTTAAGCGCCCCGAGGAAAAAATAGTAAATATATTGCTCCTAAATATTTTGATAGGCTTTGGAGTGGTTTTAGTTTATTTAGGTATTTTTTATGTGGAGGCTAACATGTATTTTTTTTTTTTAGATCATAAGGCGGGTAAAATCGCTCATATTGTACACGTTTTTGTCTATGTAATTTGTGATGATTTGAACACTTGTAGGATCATCTAAAACTTGTATGTATGACTATTTGAAACCTTTATATTTTATGGTTGTTGGTATTATATAATTTTTATTATTTTTGATGTTATATGAATTTGAGTTTTAATATGTGTATTTGTAAATGTTATTTAGTTTTGTCGATTATCTCTATTTAATTGCTAAAATATGATTCCATGCAATGTTCGTTGACTGTAATTTTATTTTATCGAAGTTGTTATTTTCAGGGGTTACATAATTATATTTTTATTAAAATTGTTGATATACAAATAGCTATATGTTAGTTTTAAAATAGTGGAGGATCGTAATCATATCAATTGTAGCTTCGCGTTGTATCATGTTATAATTGAAGAGGAGGGCTATTTGCATTTGTAACGACCATATAGAAAAAAAATAAATCGAATATGTAGGGTTTTATTTTAGAAAATTTTTGTTTAAAGAATTACGAGATTTGAAGTTAGAATGCATGAGATATAAACTTCTTAAGTTTATTGACAAAACGTAGATGAGAGGAATTTATAAATTGTTCTGAATTTTTGGATGATGAAAAAGAGGTCCAAAATATTTTGATAGACTTTGGAGTAGTTTTAGTTTATTCAGGAATTTTTTGAAAATTTTTTGGTAAGCAAAAGGCCTTATTTTAATTTTCTGTGTATGTTTCTCGTGTACGCATAGCAATTTAGTAAAAGCTGCAGATGAACAGTGCATAAACAGTGCACGTGAAAGCGACTTTTCCCGTGATTTGAGCCGTTCGATCGGGATCCAACGGCCAATGTTTTTCCGATGACGTGGCCTATCCCATCGTCGAGCTTTTGGAAGCGACTTTCATATTATAGAGATTTAGAAATGGTTGGGCAAAAGGTAGTTATAATCTTATATATATCCCTTAGAGCAAAATTCACGCTACCTCGATGGTTGGTACCTCATTTTGGGAATTAGGCGGTCGAGAGTTCGACTCCTTGTCTCACATACACAAGAATCTTGTGTTGTTAAAAAAAAATCCTCTTATTTGACCTAAGCCAAAGTACATATATTATTTCCTCTTATCTATACTACGTCAAAACACATATTATCTTATCTTAGATTAGAATATACTCCTTCTGTCAAAAATATCATTTTTATATAAATATTATATATCTTATTATGACTTATTTTATCATTAGAAACACTTTAATAATAATTCATGTATTTTATAATGTGTATAAATTTGTTTTAATAAGACCAACGGTCAATATAATTTCTGCAAATTAAAAATGACACTTTTCTGAGACAAAATATGTACTTGTGTGTTTACAATTTGAATGCCAAAATAACTAAAGTAGGCTTGAACATAATTTTTATTGTGGACTAAAAGTCAACACTCAAGGATCAAGATATGGTCTAATCAGTTACTATCCTGGTGTAAGGATCATGTCCCATGAGGTTTTCGTAAATTTCGATGACAACATTATTCACTAGGAGTGCAACATGGTAAATTTCATTAAAAGGAACAACAACAAAAAAAATCTTTTTTTTGTGACCAATATGGTTTCTCTACCATAGAGAACCAAAAAACCACAAAAATCACTACATTCTTGGAACATAATTTTAGTGGACAAAATTAATGCTAAACTAGGAATATCTAGACACACTAATGGAATTGTATATGAAGTAGCTGCCCTCGATAAACTTTCCTTACGAAAACAACCGTATGGTTTTTCATACATGCTCGTTTTCGAGCATGAATATTTTATGAACATACTAGACTTAAAAAAACAAATTCAGTTGTTGTAGCAGCATAGTTGGAGACAAAGTACTTAGTAGCATTAGAGTAAGCAGTTAGGGTTTTGGTTTTTCTAGGGATTTCCATGGCTGCTGGCCTTAGGAGGAGTTGCTAGTGTGGCTATTGGACTGGAGGTAGTGGCAATCGAGACGGCGAATGAAAAGGTTCATTGGGTTGTACAAGTGGTTGTGTCAGCCATAGAGAAGAAGGCTGGAATTAGAGAGGGAGGTTGCGAGAGACAAGCTGCAATACTAGATCGAAGAGAAAGACGACCGAAGACGAGAAGATGGTGTTATTAGTGGTAGCCACGGCCGCGAGCAATGGCGAAGGTAGTGATGCTCAAACCAAAGAAGAAGGTGAAGATGACAAGGAGCAAGGTGGAAAAGAAGAAAAGATAGAGAGAAGAGGTGGACCCTGGTACATTTTTTTTCTCTTTCTTAGATGCTATTACATGTTCTAGAGTAATGGCTCTTAGAAATTTAGCACAAGACATATCTCTTTGGAGAGTTAAGATATTTATGTTAGAAGAATGGACATCCAAAAGTTAATCTATGGTGGGAGTTAGAATTCATTAGTTCCACTACCTTGGCAATTATTGGTTACTCAAATTCACCATTTTTCCTCAAAAAACAATATATCATGTATCCCCTCGCAGGTTAAACAAAGGTGCTCAAATGACACCTAAGAGTATATTCTATAATGAATCTATATCTCTTATAAAAACAAAATCCCACTACAAGGTCTATCTTGCACCACGAGTTCTATATCATCAAATTATCTAAATCATCCAATTCCCATTGTGAGCTATGCCATCATCAAATTATCTAAATCATTCTATTCCCATTGTGAGGCATATATGTCAATTATCGGCGACCCACAAAGTGCCGTCTCCTAGTCTCCTTCTGTCTTTTCTCCTTCCAAGCACTTGCATACTATAGCCGTAAAATTCTTTATTTCAAGTAAAACGACTGCCCGCTAATTCTTTATTCATCTACTATATATATCAACCAAGTATATAAGAAACATTTCAATGTCAATTGAGGCGTGATTATCTTGAGCATCCAGCACCATGACTAATTTTTGCCTCCACCACTTCCATTTGGAGCCGCAAACTAATTTCCTATGATTTTTGTTGTCTTTGTCTTTCAGGTTTCTTGGAGGCTCATTTTGCAATGGGCACATACATGCATGGAGATTAGCTTGGCAAATGGGAAGCGACAACTTTCATGAAAGCTTTGAGAGGTACTACTACTACAATGACCCTAATGTTGATGAAGGGATCCAGATATTACGTGTCCTATGCAGAAATTAATATCTTTATATGCCGTTTCAAGGAGCTGCCGATTCAAGAAGCATTTGATCTGTCTGATCTTTTCGCGAGAATTATATTTCTTTGTAAAACTCTTTCCATTTTATTGGTAGTGTTAGTGCATTCGCCCCGGTGTGGGTTTTGGATAATTAATGACAATCAAATTAGCGACTAACATGTTCATCAAGTTATATCCACAGGTGTTAGTCCAATGGTGTATTTAAACGAAAGAACTCGGTGAATGATAGCACCCTAAATTTTATGGACAAACGGCGATTCGGCTCAAGTGATTCACTCACATTCTATTTTGATTTGAGTCGTAGGATATGCCGTACTATCAAGAGGGATACAAAATTAACTAGCTAGATGGGGAACAAAAGTGCTCATGTCGATGCTTTAGTGTAGTTTGAGAGACACCGGTTCACTCGCGCGGTCGTAGAAGGTTTGTGTTGTTTCTGCAGGTTTGACCGGAAGTCCCGGTCTCCCAATGAGCTTCCGCTGGGACCGGAAGCCCCTGGTCGGCGACCGGAAGCCTTCCCCTCCGCGACGGCCGCCGGGCTTTTGGCCTAGCGGAAGTTCCGGTCCCCGACCGGAAGTTCCGCCCAGAACGGAGGCTCCCGGCCGAGACCGGAAGCGATTCCCTCGCAACGCGACGCCCGCACTTTGCCCCCGACCGGAAGTTCCGGTCAGTGACCGGAAGTTCCCGGCCGGCCCGAAGTCTCGCCGGATCTCGCCCAACGGTCGATCCACCTTGACCGAACTTCCGGTGGGGCTCCACCAGAACTTCCGGTAGGCCTTCGGAGGCCGAAGTATATATATACTTTTGAGCTCCGTTTCTAACGGTGGTTACGCCGGGCATCACATTGAGTTACTGTTCACACATCATCCCCCCCAAGCTTTGACTCACCCACTCTTTCTCTCCCCTTGCTTCCAAGCTTCAATCTTCGATTGTTTGAGCTAGGCACGTGAGATTTGAGAGCGGGAGCATCGACCTTCGACTTGAGCACTTGGGTTCCCGTCGTCTTGCCGGTTGGTTTTGTGTTTATTACTCTTGGGTTCTTGGAACCCTAGCCGGCTAGGCGTTCTTCGTGGTTGCCCGTGTTGATTTACTTGTGAGGGCACCCCTCAAGCGCTTGTATTACCCTTCATCTTAGTGGATATCTCAAGTTTTCCTTTGTGGTTACTTGAGGGAGGTGACCTAAGTGGTCGGGCCTTAGTGGCCACCTCAACAACGAGGACGTAGGCACTCCTTTGTGGGGAAAGCCGAACCTCGGGATAAATCTTTGTGTCTGCGTGCTTGTTGTGGTGGTAGCTTCGACTACCCTTGTTATTGTGTTCTTTGTTCTATCTATTGCATATTTTATTGTAGGAAGAAGAACTCAATCCAAGAGGTGCTTTCCAAGGGTGTGGTAATTTGTATAGTTGAAATCACTACTCATTTACTCGATTACCTAGTTTTAGGACCTGAAAGTTCTAGTTGGTTTGCAATAGAAGTCTCGGTCTAGCACCGAACTTCTACTCCAAACCACCGGAACTTCCGGTTAGCATTTAACTTCCGCAATTTGAGTTTGTGAATTTCGTGAATTGAAAAGACGCCTATTCACCCCCCTCTAGGCCAATTAGGTCCTTTCAATTGGTATCGAGCTTTGGTCCCTCGGATTGACGCTTCACCGCGTGAGGTGTTATATTGGTCAAGATGGATGCGGACACAATGAAGACACTAGTTGAGCAAATCACCGCTCAACTCGCTGAGAAGCTCCAAGTGCAGCAAAAGGAGCAATTAGACAAGATGCAAGAGCAACTTGACAAGATGAAGGAAGTACTAGACAAGAAAAGTGCCGAGTCAACAAATGAGGATGGTGACAAGACACCAAAAGCTTATGCAAGAACCGGTTACGACTATGGGTCATCAAGCAAGGGAACCAATCCAAACATGCCAATAGTCAACCCCCGGCAAGCCACCTCAATTTGATGGAGTGAGATATGTTGATTGGGCACATAGGATGAAGTTGCATCTTATTGCCGCAAGGTGTTGGGAAGTAGTTGAAGTTGGTGTGGATGTCCCAAAAGATCCTAGTGAGTGGACACCGGAAGATGCCGCGGACTTCCAACTCAATGCAACGGCAGCGACCTTGATCTTGCAATGTCTATCTCCACAAGAAAACAATA
This sequence comes from Chrysopogon serrulatus, assembly GCA_015844335.1. Classification (NCBI taxonomy): domain Eukaryota; kingdom Viridiplantae; phylum Streptophyta; class Magnoliopsida; order Poales; family Poaceae; genus Chrysopogon; species Chrysopogon serrulatus. The sequence goes on from JADLZL010007959.1 coordinate 14,692, forward strand.
AGGTCAATGGAATGGTTAGTGCCAAGCAAATTTGGGAGACATTGAGAGTATCATTTGAAGGAGATAAGAGTGTAAGAGTGGAAAACATTGAGCTTCTACAAGGAAAGATTGAAAACTTCTTCACATTGGAAGGAGAGACCACTCAAGAAATGTACGATAGATTCATGACCTTGGTAAATAGAATTAGAGCACTTGGAGACACAAGGTGGGATGACCATGCAGCCGCAAGGAAGATTTGTAGAGTTTACAGAGAAAAGAAAAAGCATGCTTGCTTCTTTCATTATGGAGAAGGACAACTATAGCACAATGACACCACAAGAAATGCTTGCCAAGCTATTGCATCATGAAGTGCTAGATGATGAAGCCAAAGAAGCAAAGTGAGACATAGAAAGAGTATTGCTCTCAAGGCATCACAAGATGAAGACACAAGTCATAGCAACAAGAGGCGTTGTGAGCGTGAAGATAGCAGTGATGATGATGATCTTGATGATGAGCAAGCTTTTACTAGTAAGGAACTTCAAGAAGTTTCTTAGAATGAAGAAAGACAAGATGAGAAGAAGTGGTGGAAGCAAGCCTTTCAAGAAGAGATTTTGCTATGAGTGTGGAGACATTGATCATTTTGTTGCGGATTGCCCAAACAAAGGCAAGAGGTCTAGATTCAACAAGCAAGGTGATAAGAAGTACAAGGACAAGAAGAGAGGTGAAGCACACATGGGTCAAGAGTGGCAATCGGATGATGATAGTGAAGATGACAATGGCAATGAGAAGAAAAGCGTGGCTGCAATTGCTATACACAAGAGGCATCTTCTTCTTCAACGCTCATCACCGACAATGCTTCATCGACGTCTCTCTTCACCAACATCTCTTCATCACCTTCGCTCTTCGCCAACCTCACCGACAACGACTATCACACTCCTACTTGTCTCATGGCAAAAGGAGATAAGGTGCCTCCTAACTCTCCTACTCATACATCTAGTGAATGTGATAGTGATGATGAGAATGATGAGAACTATGCTAGCAAAATCATTAAGAAATATGGTAAAAAAGGTAGCAACTAAAATCTTGAAGCTAATGTACACCATAGAAGAGCGTGAGTCATGCATTGAGTCGCAAGGGAATTGCTCCTAGAGGAAAGGGAGAAGACCCAAGGACTTGAGGCATCTCTCACCATGGAAAAGGGAAAGGTTGAGAAGTTGAGCGTGGAGTTGTCCATGGTCAAGGATTCATATGAAAGCTTGACCAAGGAACACTCTTCACTCAATGACTTTTTAGCTCCTCTAAAGCATGATCTTAGTTTGGCTCAAGAAAGTTTCGCAAGCTTAAAAGAGAAATATGATACTCTTGAGCTAAACTATGAAACTCTTTGGAGAAACACCTCTACCGCCTCCAAAGAAACTAAAGCTTCAACTAGCAAGGGCTGTGAAAGATGCTTTAATGTTGATATAAATGCTTGTGCAACTAACCTTGTTGAGCTAGAGAAGAAAGACAAGGAGATTCAAAGGTTGAACTCTATTGTTAAAGTTGGTTGCAAGTGCAAAAAAAAGCAACAAGCAAATGTGTACAAGGCATCAAGACATCCCATGATCAAGGATGGCATTGGCTACAATAGGTATGATGGTAAGGCCAATGGGAGGAACATGGTCAATGGGGTAGCTTGTGTGAAGTTCAACAAGAGTGTGCCACTTGTTGATCTTATCAACAAAGTGAACAATGCTAGCACACCTACAAGCACACAAGCAAACAACAAGAAGAGCAACAAGAACAAGCAAGTAGAGGTGCCCAAGCAACAAGTGCCCATCTCACGGAGCCATATTTGTGATTATATGTGTTGTTGGGATAAGGATGGCAAGATTGTGGTGAAATATGTGGGCGCTCTCAAGAAGAGACAAATCTTGAGGAGTGTTTGGGTGCCCAAGCCTTTTGTGACTAACCCACTAGGTTCCAACTCGGGACCTAAAACAAAAGCTTAAATTTGTTTTGCAGGATTATTCCTCCAGGTGGATCAAGTTGGGTGCTTGATAGTGGATGCACAAATCATATGACCGGAGAGAAGAATATGTTCACCTCCTTTCAACCAAATCAAACTTCATGTGAAAGGATTGTCTTTGGTGACAATAGCAAGGGAGATATTCTTGGTTTGGGTAAAATTGCTATCTCAAATGATAATTCTATTTCTAATGTTCTACTTGTGGATTCATTGGGATACAATTTGTTGTCCGTCTCACAACTTTGTGAGATGGGATACAATTGTCTCTTTACGGATAAGGGTGTGGAAGTCTCTAGGAGGGCGGATTCCTCTATTGCTTTTTACGGGTCAACTAAAGGGCAAGCTTTATCTAGTTGATTTTGCAACTAGTAAAGTGGGGTCCGAGACTTGTCTAGTGGCAAAATCTAGCATGGGCTGGTTATGGCATCGCCGACTAGCTCATGTTGGCATGAGGAACTTGGCCGACCTTCAAAGAGGTGGACACATCCTTAGACTAACAAATGTTTCTTTTGAGAAAGATAGGATTTGTAAAGTGCATGTCAAGCCGGGAAACAAGTTGGAGCTAAACATCCCGTCAAGAATATAGTGACAACTACAAGACCACTTGAGCTTCTCCACATGGACTTATTCGGACCCAATGCTTACATAAGCATTGGAGGTAACAAATATGGTTTTGTAATTGTTGATGATTATTCTCGTTTCACTTGGGTATTCTTTTTGAGAGATAAAGGTGAAACCCAAGGGATCTTCAAGAAGTTTGCAAGGAGAGCTCAAAATGAGTTTGATGTGAAGATCAAGAAAGTGAGAAGTGACAACGGGACGGAGTTTAGGAACACCAACATTGAAGAATACCTTGATGATGAAGGCATCAAGCATGAGTTCTCGGTTCCATACACTCCGCAACAAAATGGTGTTGTGGAGAGGAAGAACCGAACACTCATTGAAGCCGCAAGAGCAATGTTGGATGAGTACAAGACCCCGGAGAAAGACTTTTGGGCGGGAGGCCGTGAATACGGCATGTCATGCTATCAACCGCCTATACCTTCACAAGATAAGGAAGAAGACCGCCTACGAACTACTCATCAGGTAACAAACCTAAGGTGAATTACTTTAGAGTTTTTGGATGCAAGTGTTTCATACTTAATAAGAAATCCAAAAGCTCTAAGTTTGCACCTAAGGTTGATGAAGGGTTCTTACTTGGTTATGGTACTAACGAACATGGATACCGTGTTTTCAATAAGACCTCCGGTCAAATTGAAATTGCGGTAGACGTGACTTTTGATGAAAGCGACGGCTCTCAAAAGGAGCAAGTCAATGCTGAAATTGTAGGTAAAGAAGAACCATCTCATCAAGTGATAAAGAAGCTTGCAACCGGTGAGGTAAAGCCCGTTGAAGAAGAGGATGATGAATCTCTGCAAATCAATCATGATCCTAGCTTACATCATGGGTCAAGCAATGCCCATGACAACACACCTACTTCAAGAAGGGATCATGGCTCAAGAACATATGCAAATCAAGATCCAACACAAGTGGAAGAAGATAACCAAGGAAACATTCAAGATAATCAAATCATTGATTCTCCAATACACCAAGACAATGATAGTGATGATGATGGTCCAATCCAAAGAAGAAGTCAAGTACCCCATCCAAGAGTGCATCATACTATTCAACGGGATCACCCCGTTGACAACATTCTTGGGAGTATCCAAAGAGGAGTCACTACAAGATCAAGATTGGCAACCTTTTGTGAGCACTTCTCTTTTGTGTCCCCAATAGAGCCCAAGAAAGTTGAAGAAGCACTTGAAGATGAAGATTGGATAATGGCAATGCAAGAGGAGTTGAACAACTTCACTCGGAATGAAGTCTGGTCCTTGGTGGAAAGACCCAAGCAAAATGTGATCGGAACCAAATGGGTCTTTCGCAACAAACAAGATGAGCATGGCGTGGTCACAAGAAACAAGGCACGGTTGGTGGCTCAAGGATTCACTCAAGTGGAAGGATTGGATTTTGGGGAGACATATGCACCGGTGGCAAGGCTAGAATCGATTCGGATCTTGCTAGCTTTCGCAGTTCATCATGACTTCAAGTTGTATCAAATGGATGTGAAGAGTGCATTCCTCAACGGCCCCCTATCCGAAGAAGTATATGTTGAGCAACCACCGGGTTTTGAAGATCCCAAGCATCCCGACTCACGTCTACAAGCTCGACAAGGCGCTCTATGGGTTGAAACAAGCCCCTAGAGCTTGGTATGATTGTCTCAAGGACTTCCTACTCAAACAAGGGTTTGAGATTGGGAAGGCCGATCTACCTACTTTATTTACTCGCAAAGTCAATAATATTTTTTTGTGTGCCAAATATATGTCGATGACATTATATTTGGTAGTACTAATGTGGCTTTTTGTGAGGAGTTTAGTAGGATTATGACTCAAAGGTTTGAGATGTCTATGATGGGAGAGTTGACGTACTTCCTCGGATTTCAAATCAAGCAACTCAAGGAAGGGACGTTCATAAGTCAAACCAAGTACACCTCCGATATGTTGAAGAAGTTTGACATGGACAAAGCCAAGCCCATCAAGACACCGATGCCGACAACTGGACATCTCGACCTTGGAGGAGACAAGCAAAGGCCGTAGACCAAAAGGTATATCGCTCCATGATTGGATCCCCTGCTTTACCTTTGTGCATCTAGGCCCGATATTATGCTTAGCGTGTGCATGTGTGCAAGATTTCAAGCAATTCCTAAAGAGTGTCATCTTGTGGTGTTAAGAGAATTTTTCGGTATTTAGTACACACTCCTAATCTTGGCTTGTGGTATCCTAAGGGCTCCACTTTCGATTTGCTTGGGTACTCCGATTCGGACTACGCCGGTTGCAAAGTAGATCGAAAGAGTACCACTGGGACTTGCCAATTTATTGGTAGGTCTTTAGTGTCTTGGAGTTCTAAAAAGCAAAATAGTGTTGCCTTGTCAATCTTTGAAGCCGAGTATGTGGCGGCCGGGCGCTTGTTGTGCCCAACTACTCTGGATGAAGCAGACCCTTAAAGACTTTGGATGTGAGCTAACCAAGATTCCCCTTTTGTGTGACAATGAGAGTGCCATTAAGTTGGCAAATAACCCAGTAAACCACTCTCGTACAAAGCACATAGACATCCGGCATCATTTTTTGAGAGACCACGAAGCCAAAGGAGATATCGCTTTGCACCATGTGAGCACCGATAATCAACTAGCCGATATCTTCACTAAGCCCTTAGATGAGTCAAGATTTTGTGCTTTGAGGAGTGAACTAAATATCATTGATTCTCGTAACGTGGCTTGATATCTTGTGCATAATTGATTGATATAGATTTGGTCAAAAGCTTGTGAAAAGTTGTGTGATAATTTCAAAATCTATTTTCTACAACTCAAATGTGTCCATGGCTATGTATTGATTGAATGAAATCTGGACATATATGAGTTGGTTCGAGTGTACCATGAAGTTCACCATGTAGTTAGATGTTGATGGGGTTTTACGGTCCATCGGAAGTTCGGGCCCCTCCTGACAGGAAGTTCCGGTACCAGCGGAAGTCCCGCCAGCACACCGGAAGCCTTTCGGAGTACGCGACGCACCTTGGCAACTGTACCCACCGGAAGCTCCGGTACCCCATCGGAACTTCCGGTCGGATCGGGTTTGACCCGCGGTAAAAGTGGATCTCGGGTCGTTTTCAAGTCAAAGACCTTACCTTTTCAACCCTATCTCACCCGAAACCTTTGTAGCGGGGCGGCGGCGACTCCATCTTCTTCTTCCCCGATCTCCCTCCTCCTCCACTCCCTTCCAAATCCCCTTGGGGAGGAGCTTGCACCGACATTGGAGATCACTTTGGTGGAGTTGGTGGACGCCGGGAGGTTTTGGCACGTGCGGATTTGACCCCTTTCTCTCCAAGGAACAAGGTACCGGGATTTCCTCTCGATCCCCCAAATGTACTTGGTTTTGGGTTGATTCTTTGCACGTGCTAGCAATCATTTGTATATACATGCTGTTGGAATGCCTTTCATGCAATGCACGTGGTCGATCTACGTGGAGCACGTGGTTCTGTCGCACTAGGGCTCCACAGGAAGTTCCGGTCCCCGACCAGGAAGTTCCGATGGACCAATGCGATGTGCACCCGTGGCTCTACTTGTCGATCCCTTTGTTGCATTCCACTACCATGTCTAAGACTTCCCCGTGCCGTGTTTTTGTGTGTTGTGCAAAGCATGACTCGTCGCACCAATCCGGGTCGCGGCGGCTCGTCCGGCGCTTGCAGCGGTCTCGTCCTCCGAGTATGGGTGATGGAGAGGAGGATCGCCCCGTGGGTCGTCGCGCCGCCGTGGTGGTTCTCGCACGCCCGTCGTCTCGTCCGATGAAGATGAAGGTCCTATCGGTGTTCCCGATCGCTTTTCGCTTTTCGTGCATGTCCACCTTTTGCTCACCATGAGATGGTTAATGATACGAGAGGCGCTAGCCGATTGAGGTGGAGGGTCGTGCTATTGCTCGAATTTGTTCGGCGCTCACCTATCACCATTGGAGCGCTACCATGAACCGGCTTCTTCCTCACCATGCACATTTCGCTCCCAAGCCTCGCTTGCCGGTGACTCCCGCCGGAGTCAATCCCAGATGGCCGATCGACTACCGCAAGCAAGCAAGGGATGTCAAGAGGATGCGAAAGGAGAACCCTTTCAAATGGACAAAGTTTGAAGGTGTGGATTCTCGTTTTTGGTCATAATTTCATAGTGATTATTATCACTATGTGTGCTTCAAGGCGGGGGAAACGGGCACTACACTTCCCATTGTGCCGCACAAAGCTCCCACTCTCAAGTCCCTCGAAGAGCACAAGAACCGTGACATTGACAAGTTGATTGCAAAGCTAGAGGAGTGGCGCATCTTGGGTCTCATGAACTTCAAGCACAACTGGAACACAGCGAGATCATTCTTGATTTTTGGGCCACTCTCTACATTGATGAGACAAACAAGGTACTTCTTTGGATGACGGAGGGATTACATTACCGTTGTGATTACCGCCGTTTTTTCTCGTCTTCTTGGGCTCACTAGTGAAGATAGGGATGCATCTAGCTTGTATGAGCACTATATGCGTGGTGTTGGTCGAGCGGATTTCATTGAGGCCTGGTCTTTATCATGATCCCGCTCAAGCTAATGGCACCACTCACAACTTGAAGACCTATTTCTATGTGCTCAACAACTTGATTCGTGCCACCATTGATCCCAAGATTGGAGATGCCACCAAGTTGCAAAACCATGCTCCCCGCTATTCTTGTGTGTTTTGGTCTTGACAAGAGGTTTAGTGTGACCGATCTCCTTTGGAGGAATATTGAGGATGTCTCGACCGATCCACACAAGTCCTTGCCATATGCACCTTATCTCATGTATGTGATTGAGCAAGTGGTTGGATTCTCCTTCCACCATGATGTCATTCATAAGGCTTGGAAGGTGAAGAACATCCCGGCACCCTGCTGGGCAAGGGCAAGGCTCCTATGGATAGTGTAGGTGGTGCCGCTCCCGAGGATGAGGACTTGGGTGGTGCTTTGAGGGGTGAGGAGGCTCCTCCCGTGGACCCTTCGGTGGTGGTGCTACTACCGGTGGTGGTGAGAGCCGTGGTCGTGGACGTGGTCGTGGCCGTGGGCGTGGTGATGCTACTCGCCATGCACTTCAGAGGTTCTTCTCCTATTTACGCTACACTCGGAAGAAGACCGATCGGCGTCTTCGCCGCTTAGAGGAGAAGGCCGATCTCACTCCCGCATCTCCACTTCGAGACTTCCGGGACCCCTACGCCGAGTATGATGCTATGTATGGGGGCCATGAGTTTGATGCGAGAGAGCAAAGAAGAAGCAGCAGCAGCAGGACCCTTTCTTCACCGCTTTTGATCCTTCTTATGGCGGTGGGCTTCCCTCCGGTTACACCATGGAGGACACCGAGCCGGGCGCCTCTTATCAGGACTTCTTTGGTGCGGTGATGACGTCACGAGGTCGTCTCTTTCTCGGTGCTCCTGTTTTTTGGTGGTGGCGATCCCGAGCTGGTCCTTCCTCGACCCATGGCTTCTTTGGCGACGCCGTAGTAGTGCATGTTGCTTTGCCCCTTTTGCTTTCTCGAAGCCTACCCTTTTTGGCATTTGATGCCAAAGGGGGAGTGTTAGGCTTATTCATGATGTAATAGGGGTAGTTAAAATTTCGGTCTGTAATAACTCTTATCTCGTGTGGTGAACTATGTGGTAGAACTTGAACTATTTGTGTGTGGTGGATGATTGTAGGTTAAAACCCTTTATGTTTATCATCATGTGATGTTTTTTATGTGATATTGTGATGGTGATTGTGGTCTTTAGAATGGTTATGTTGGTTAAGTCTTTTTCTTTCTACCATAACCATTCATATTCTTTCACTTTATTCTTGTGATATACCATGTCATATGCATCACGGTTTTATTGTCACACACTCTTAGGCACCCCACGGATTGCAAAATTTAGGGGGAGCCTCTCTAGTGTATGTCATCTTGATTTCACTCAAGATGTTGAAATTCAAATCCTATGCATACGCCAAGGGGGAGCTTGTCTTAAATTTTGGAATTCAAAAGTACAAATTCTTTCTATCATATATAAGTTAAGTTGGTTGTCATCAATTACCAAAAAGGGGAGTTTGTTAGTGCATTCGCCCCGGTGTGTGGGTTTTGGATAATTAATGACAATCAAATTAGCGACTAACATGTTCATCAAGTTATATCCACAGGTGTTAGTCCAATGGTGTATTTAAACGAAAGAACTTCGGTGAATGATAGCACCCTAAATTTTATGGACAAACGGCGATTCGGCTCAAGTGATTCACTCACATTCTATTTTGATTTGAGTCGTAGGATATGCCGTACTATCAAGAGGGATACAAAATTAACTAGCTAGATGGGGAACAAAAGTGCTCATGTCGATGCTTTAGTGTAGTTTTGAGAGACAGGTTCACTTTCGCGGTCGTAGAAGGTTTGTGTTGTTTCGGTTTGACCAGGAAGTCCCGGTCTCCCAGCGGAGCTTCCGCTGGGACCGGAAGCCCTGGTCGGCGACCGGAAGCCCTTCCCTCGCGCGAGCGGCGGCTGGCCGGGCTTTTGGCCTAGCGGAAGTTCCCGGTCCCACGACCGGAAGTTCCGCCCGTAACGGAGGCTCCGGTCGAGAGACGGAAGCGATTCCTCGCAACGCGACGCCTGCACCTGGCTGCGGCCCGACCGGAAGTTCCGGTCCGTGACCGGAAGTTCGGTCAGCCCGAAGTCTCGCCCGGATCTCGGCCAACGGTCGAGATCCACCTTTGACCAGGAACTTCCGGTGGGGCTCCACCAGAACTTCCGGTAGGCCTTCGGAGGCCAAGTATATATATATATACTTTTGAGCTCCGTTTCTAACGGTGACGCCAGGCATCACATTGAGTTACTGTTCACACATCCTCCCCCAAGCTTTGACTCACCCACTCTTTCTCTCCCCTTGCTTCTAAGCTTCAATCTTCGATTGTTTGAGCTAGGGGACGTGAGATTTGAGAGCGGGAGCATCGACCTTCGACTTGAGCACTTGGGTTCCTCGTCTTGCTTAGGTTGGTTTTGTGTTTATTACTCTTGGGTTCTTGGAACCCTAGCCGGCTAGGCGTTCTTCGTGGTTGCCCGTGTTGATTTACTTGTGAGGGCACCCCGAAGCGTTTGTATTACCCTTCATCTTAGTGGATATCTCAAGTTTTCCTTTGTGGTTACTTGAGGGAGGTGACCTAAGTGGTCGGGCCTTAGTGGCCACCTCAACAACGAGGACGTAGGCACTCCTTTGTGGGGAAAGCCGAACCTCGGGATAAATCTTGTGTCCTGCGTGCTTGTTGTGGTGGTAGCTTCGACTACCCTTGTTATTGTGTTCTTTGTTCTATCTACTGCATATTTTATTGTAGGAAGAAGAACTCAATCCAAGAGGTGCTTTCCAAGGGTGTGGTAATTCGTATAGTTGAAATCACTACTCATTTACTCTGATTACCTAGTTTTAGGACACCCGAAGTTCTAGTTGGTTTGCAATAGAAGTCTCGGTCTAGCACCGGAACTTCTACTCCAAACCACCGGAACTTCCGGTTAGCATTTAACTTCCGCAATTTGAGTTTGTGAATTTCAGGAATTGAAAAGACGCCTATTCACCCCCCCTCTAGGCCAATTAGGTCCTTTCAGGTAGATTTGTTTCTTTATTTTGTCACTTCATGTTACAGCAATGAGGATAATGTTGAGTTAAATCTGCCGGCGATTTAGAATACTTTGCTCACTTGTATTATAAGGATGAACAATACTGTAATTATCAGCCAGCCACGGTGACAACCTTATGATATTTGCACAGTTGCATCCTTCCTCGTTCGATCGTTTGACGTAAAGTTTTTAGCCATACAGTGATAGAACCTTAAAATCAGCTCATATTAAATTACAATATACTCCCTCCGTATAGGAATTAGATGTCGTTTAGGACAACGACACGGTCTCCAAAGTCTAGCTTTGACTTCATATCTATACCTAATAATAAAGAGGCAAAATTTCAGCCTATTTTTTTCGTCCATGTATTTTTTTCGTCCACCTCCCGCTAACTAACTCCATGAATAAAGAAACTGAGTATATGTTTGGCTATCTATAGCCTGCCCGTTTTATTTATAATGACATATGTCGAGGTTTTTGGTATAACTTAGATGGGTATAAGAATCCTAATACAAATAGATCCATGGATCCTGTAGTGATATAATACGAATCCAATTCTCTTCTAATTAATATTAAGCGATTATTGCAAGAACAGAAATCTGATAGAGTTTCTCTAAAATAATTTCTCCCTTGTTCAGTGCCAATCCTACTCAGAAACCAAACCGAATTTCTCTCCAAATATATCTCTAATTCCTATCTTCTAATAATAAAAGGACAAAAATTTTGTCTATTATTTTAGTATGGCCTTTACTAACTCCGGGAATGTAAATGAGTCCAATTCTAAAACTTATTACCTATGAATATTAATCCGAACAGATCTCTTGTAAGAAGTTAGAAAGAGGAGGAGACGCAAAAAACGAAAACTAACGGCATGTACATGACGGGGAACCAGAAACCAAAACAAGTGGCAAATAAAAAAGGAAAGCGTAATCGAAAACCAAAACTATGGGGCAAGCGCCGGAGTAATCTATAAGAACGTGCGTTTTAACGTGGGAGAGAAAAAGAACATGCCAAGCTCTCTCGGGCAAGATAAGTCGATCCGCATGAACCAAAGACGTAGTGCTTCCAATAAGCATATACATATACAAATATATCATAACTGTTAGGAGATGATCGACGGTGGCCTACGGCACTACTTTGCGGTGGTCACGCGCCATGGGCGATGGCGACTAGCTGGCGCTGTTGGTGTTGGAGATCCGCCGCCATTGCCGTGCATATAGATGACGCAGCGAAGACAAGGTCCTCAACGCCGTCACCCGGAGGCACGGAGGCATAGGCATGGAAGTGCTCCAAGATCTTACCAAACTTGGCCTTACATTGGGCCGCTACGTGACGGCGATTTACACGTCGTCCTTACGCAGCGCTTGAACACGCAGTACATGGTGGTGGTCAGCAACACGCCGGCGACGGTGACGAACGCCACCCTAGGCAGCACCACGCCCACCCGGCTAGCGCTGGGTGAGCACGTTGGCTAAGCGTGCCTATGTGTACACCTACGTCGCGATGGTCGCACTCGTCATCGAGGAACGTGTACGCTCACCACGCCAACGCGGCTCCGGCGATTGCAGCGAGGCCTGGTTGCCACGCCCAAGCACATCGCGAACGCGTTGATCGAAAACCAAAGCGAGAAGCGGACACATCTCATCCACGCAACGGGGAACTTGATCGGTGTTGTGTTGGGCCATCCACACGTGTCCCGTGCGGCCGTGGCGGCAAAGATGGAGTGACGGCCGCCACACCGGCGGCATCGATCGTGGTCTTCACAGCCTTCTTGGTACCGTCTCGCCGCGGACTCAATCGTGGCAATGGTCGCCGTAAATGCGTCTTTGTGCGTCTACCAAAGCGCATCATCCATCATTTCTTTGTTGCACATGTACGATAGTTGGCTTAGTATTTGGATTACGCTAGCTGCGGTTGCACACTACACGTCTCCTGTTTTTTTGTGCCGATGAAATGATCGGGTGAGCGTGTGGTCTTTGGTCTGTACCCAAACTTATGGACAACATACAATATTTCTATGAGCGGCGAGTATATATATGTCTTTGCGAGGCATCATTTATCTTGCGTGAAGACGGAGGTCGAGAAAGGCGACAGACCTATGGCGCACAGCGTTATGTGCGACGGGTTGGCCACCGTCGCCGAAAAACGTAGGTCAGCGAACGAACGAGCCGCTGGGCCATGCGGCGACGCCATCAACGCCCAGCAGTACCCATTTACGAGTCCGTGCCTTCGTCGAGGTGTCCGCAAGCCAAGAAGAGCCGCTAGATAGGTGCTGATGGCGACGGCTATGCCCTCGAGGTCTAGTGCCACCCATTCACCCCCGTCTGTTTCTGGTTTTGTTTAGCTTCTTTGTTGTCCGATGCTCGGTTTTACACCACTCGAGGTTTGCCCTTTTTATGATCCGAGATGAGTACCTCTTTCTTATGTTATTCCCATAAACATAAATTTTCTAACATACAATGATTTCAATAGTGAAGTTTTTGTTGTAATTATGATTAAAGATAAAATTTATTATCAATATCACGAAGTCCAACTGCAATAAAACAATTGGATAATTTGAAAATTAAAGTTATTATACATTGATAAGTAAATATTTATGTACTTTGTAGCGAGAAAAAAATAAAAAAAACTTATATAATAAGATCTTTGCGATACTATTGCCAACCTTAACTTATTATATGGATGCCGTCTCATAAAAAAAAGTCATATTTTAAAATTAATAGAAAGAATAAAACATAAATAGGTATGCACTATTCCACCATTTTCTATAAGTTTTTTATGACTTTTTAATACTAGATGTAACGCACTTACGGGCATATTTTCTAGTATTTTTCAAGGTAATATATTTATACATTTATGAAAGGATTTTTCAAGACAAATCTCATTATATGGTTTTTTTATATTTTTAAACTTAACAACTTAAAAGTTATTCATGATTTATATTCCCAATGTTTGACCTAAATCTTGTTCAAAAGCGACATCTAATTCGTATACGGAGGGAATATGTTTCATTGAGCCTTTTCTTTGTCATTTAAGAATTGATGTTATCAATCCCTAATACTTAAAAGGTAAAATTTCTGCGTAAAATTTTTCGTCCGACCTTTTGGTCCGGTTACCTTCTATGCGTTTATTGGAGAGTCCATATATCAAACACCGGCTAAGCTTGTTGGATACAACAGGATTAAATATAAACAAAGAAGTTCCAATGTCTACGACCTGCATCATTGGCCCAACCGGCCCGGCCCAACTAGCAAGGGGTGTAATGCGGACTGCAACTAGCGGCATGTGCGCATTTGCTCACTCCCTATAAATTGAATCATGTCTAAAAAAATAGCCGATACAAGCACCAAATACGCTAAAAATTCAAGTCATACTACTTCAAAAAAGATATCAACTCAAATCAAACCTACAAATTCAAGTCATACTACTTTTAAAAATATATCAACTCAAATAAAACCAACCGATATAAATTATTGTTTCTTCTTCCTTTAATCTATTACTCCCTCCATTCTAAATTATAAGTCATTTTGACTTTTTGATACATCTATTTGCTATGTATCTAGGTATAATAATATGTCTAGATATATAGTAAAATAAATGAAACAACAAAGTCAAAGCGACTTATAATTTAGAACGGAGGGAGTATAAGGAAACAAGAACTCCATACCAACGGAAAAATTTTAGCTGAATTTTTCTTTTCCCGTTCCTTCCCAATCACGTAGTACGCACCCGGATCTCCGTAGGATCTCTTCTTAGAATTGAATATAATACAAAATCGAATACACCTGCAACGGCCTCTAGACGCACCGCCGTTGGCCTCGCATCGACAATCGCCGCCGCCAAACCGCCCCTGGTCATGCGAAGCCCGCACGCCGAGGAACCGTACCAAGCCATTGTATCATGTTTCAGATGTGCCCCCAAATTCGCCGCCGCCCGTGAAAGCCCGACCACCACCGCCCTTCCTGCGCCACGGCTAGTCGCAAGACCACTTACGTCTCGGTGCCCATGGAAGTGTCATATATGTCGCGCCCCTTTAGCTTGCGAGGAGGATATGCAAGAGTGAGACTTCGAGAGAGGTGGAGAGAGGGAGTCAAAGGATAGGCGGATAAAAACAAGATGAGAATGTAATAAATATAAGAGTAATAGAAGAGGTAGACTTGTATAGGCTAGAGTAAGATGTGTAGCAATAACGGCAAGAAATGCCAAGGAGATGGCATAGCGATGGGAAATGGCGTAGCAAGCAGAAAAAAGTTTAATAAATTTTATAAGAAAACAAAACATAAATAAAAATATATATTTATATCTTCGTGTTTTAGGTGAATATTTGATGCTTTTTTTTTTTCTTCCGTTGCAACGCATGGAATTATAACACTTAATCCCATATCGCACATGGAAGCAATAAGCTTTCGTGTGCTCCATATATTTCTCGGTGAGATCTGCAAACTACATAGTAGTCTTGTCTTAGCTCTTCACGTTGGACACAGTGTCATATCCGACTCTAACTAAATAAGCAATTTCCTTTCCTTACTTTAAGATGAAGCATTACCACATTTAGACTCTAGAATTACTTTCTTTATTACTTGGCGGCGGTTGATTACGCTTTCATTGACTACAGTCCTGAATATTTTTTTTGTTATTTGGTCGGCTTCCACTAATATACTCACGCACGGTCGATTTGGGTTCTCTATCGGCACATTTTCTATTTTTGTTTTTCTTAACATGCACGTTTTCTATTTTCACTACAAAGAAATTATAAGATAAATAATGATAAGTAATATAAAATATTATTATTGTGAAAAACAAAGTATAATTGGTAACATCTTGATGTATTTTTTTTGGGCGGCATGAAAAAAGGAATCACCTCAACACAACACAACGCTCGGCTGAACTCTTAGGCCTGTTGATATTGTTGCCATCAGCGCCGGAGGTGCGGACCGTGCCACTAAACCCTGAGTCCCCCGACTTGCAAATGTCGTAGCCTTCCAATCTTGACTTGACAAAGCATGTCCAAGCTCACATGGGCTGGAGCAAGATGTGTAGCAGCAGTTGCAAGAATTACCAAGAAGGAAGTAGACAAAAGGTGGTGTCTAAATTATGGTTGAAAGGATAATATAGAGAAAGAGAGATACAGAGACAAGTTAATAAATTTTATAGAAAAAATAGAACATAAATAAAAATACCTAAATGCTTCATTCCGGTCGCGCACGCGTGCGGCGCTCGGCGCGCACACCCGTGTGTGCCGTCCGATCTTTTGGATTACTGGAAACCGCTCGATCTGTGGCCCACCCGCACTGTTCGAATATTGGGAGTCGCGCCGGGGGTTTTCCACATGCTCTCTGTGTCCTCCCCATTTTCTCTCCGCACAAACGGCATCCACCGGCGAGGCGTCGACGCAGCCCCATCGCCCTTCACCCCACACTGCCGCACTTGCCCTCTCCGGCGACATTCGCCACCCATCCCCGGCTGCCATGCTAGGGTGCTCCCCGGCGGCCGTGCGAGGCTCCTAGACGGGGATTGCGTGCGGCGACGAGGCGTGCTCTGACCAGCGACGCCCACCCATCTCGGATCCGTCGCATCGCTGCCGGCTGCTTCGTCCTCGGCCAGCCACGACTCTGATACGCGGGTGCCGATGCCTCCTGCTGCGCCCCCGGCCACCTCGGCTCTGATCCGCAGGCCCCGCTGCCTCCTGCTTCGTCCCCAACCACTGCGACTCCGATCCGCCGGCCCGCTGCCTCCTGGTTCGTCCCCGACCACCGCGACTCTGATCCGTGGCGCCGCTACCGCCTGCTGCGTCCCTGGCCAACGGGGGACTCCGATCCGTGGTGCCGCACGGCCACTTTATCTCCTAACAGGTCCGGTTTCTCCTCATCATCACCCCTCCGCACAGCCACGGCTCCTCCCCATCCACGCCGCCACCCTCGCTTCCTCACCATCCGCGCCGCCGCCCTTGCTTCCTCCCCCATCGGCCCCATGGGCTCCAACGGCGCCACTGCTCTAGGCATATGCTGGGTAGCACATCCACCTGTGGCAACTCCACCGACCGTCGCCATCGCCACCAACCGGCGCCCAGATCCACATGAGAGGACGTCGCCATGGCGTATTCGTAGAAGAGGCACAAGCGGAGGAGAGGTAGAGGTTCGCTGCCCATCCCGAACCAGCACCGCTACAGCTTGGGTGCATCCCATCTCATCGTCGTCCCCGACATCAGAGGCGAGTTCTGCAAGCCTACGCCCGTGCTGCAACCCGGGCCGGAGCTGAGCTTGTTCATCCAAGCCAACGTCTCGCCTCCCGGTCCACACAGGTCGAGCTCCTCCCATGGCAGTGATCCCATCTGAAGGTGAGGCCCTGCTGCTCTTTATCAGATCTGCTAGGGATGAATCGGTACATGCATTGGACTTTATTGTTGAATAGTTGGAGCACTGCCATATGCAAGTGGAAACTCTGAATACATCGATTTCAACGAAATTGAAATTGTCTCTGTTGTTGCATTTGGTTGCAATTGATTTTAGCCATGGACGAAATGCTTGCTTGATTTATTAGTGTGTTTATGCAATGGCTAGCAGTGTGAGAAATTCGGTCTAGTATATTGATTAAATACTGCATTCTTTTAACTAAAATCTGGTGCTTATACACAAAACAGTGCAAGAAACTCTCGATCTAAATATCTTCTCTGTTCTAGTGCTAGTGTATCCTTAATGCCTTCTCTAATCTAGTGCTAGCTGATCATTAAGAGTAGAGCAGCTTGGATTTTTTTTAGAAGCAGATCTAGGGAACAGCATGGATTTATAAAATGCACGCGAGTCTTTTGATACATTGCCCTCTTTTCATTTCATTCTTTTGTGTTTGGTAATACATACATGTCATGTAGTGTGGTCTCTATTAATTTGATAGCATTGATAGACAGGTCCTCTCAACCTTAGTGGCGCGTTACATCTACGCCCGGGTGTAGTGAAAAATGAGCAAGGGTCTTTTTAGATACTTAGCATTACTGGAGTAGAATATTCAAGTATGATGTCATGGTGGTTTTGTTTATTGCTGGCTACTCAGCGTTCTTTCCTATCATGTTTTACAGTAATGAAATTTTTCAGTGAGCCATGGTTTTCTTATATAGATATGTTACACAACAAAGCTCTCTTTCAACTGCAGCAAAGATGATCATGATGTTTATGGTGCAGTGTGTGTGCGGAGCCACATTCCGGGTGTAGCTGCGACTGCAAGCAGAGGGGCAATCCCCGCGGACGAGCATCAACATCCATGGTCAAGCAAAAAGGCGGATGATTCCACGCGAAGGTGAGCAATCCGGTGTCGCCTATTTTTTCCCTAGCAGCCCCATGTTACCAAATGTTTTGAAAGTCGATAAATGATGCACAAGATTAAATTGGTGGGTCAAGTAGTAGTTCTATACTGGTCATATAATCTCATAATGATATATGTAAGAAAGGGGCAGTGGAGGAATTTCTATTGATTTACAGGTTTGATCTGCTTAGTGTTTATTAAGGTAGATCAGCTTCGGTATTTTAAACCAGGGCGACGACTAGGTGTCCAGGCGTACCCAGCTCGCCTTAGAAAACAGTGGCGCCTTGTCGCCTAGGCGCCGTCTAGGCGTCCAGGCGTACCCAGCACTCGCCTGGACGCCTAACCGCCTTTAAAACACTGAATACAATCCTCTACAACATTGCCATATTTGATTCATGTGATTTTCTTATTGATTCATGTGATCTATAACTCCTATATTTTTAAACCCACTCAAGCCTATTCTCTTGATCCTGATTGGTTGAGAGCTCAAAGATGATGTCATCAAAGGAGTTACTCCCACTAAGTCTCTCATTTATTTCCCCTTTTGAAATAGAAAAAAAGTCATAGCACCTAAACCAAATATTGTAATTAAAATCTAATTGCACCATAGTGTTCCTCGCAATAAACTCTTCAAAACAAGATCCCACATGAATATATTTCGATAACTTTTTTGCAAAAATTTAAACCGTTTCTAAGAAAAAATCGTTTGTAAGGGAAAATCTAGCAAAACTGCATATCACATGGATTACATGTGGTCCTCCAAAATATGCGTATAGATGAGATTTGCGTGATGTACAGTTCAAATAATCTATACCATGTCAATAGATACAACCTCCGCAATTGACCTACTACATCCATATATATGTATCTATTAATTCATAGTTTTGACCATTAAAAACTTTTTACATTTTTACTTCATACCCGCAGCAACGCGCGGGGTATCCTACTAGTTTTCTTATTTTTAAACATACATGGAAATACTGGATTCTCCGGTTCGTACTCTAAATTGGCTACTTTTGCTTTGTTTTATTTGTAGGCTTCTCGGTGATGGCCGCGTTGCACCTCACCCTGACCATATTCCTTCTTGCAGCCCCCTATCGTGTACCTTGTAGTTGTGCCCCTGTCCCTTGTCATGAGCGCAGCCCTGTTGTTGATAGTAGATTTCAGGTGAGATTTCAACTAGACCTACTTCTATTTTGCATGCATCCATTTTTCTATATTACAGATGCGTTCTTTTCCTTTTTTTTTACTGTTATGCTCATCACCCCGTCTACATAAAAAAAATGAAAATAAAACTATCAATTGTTTTTGCAAATAAACTAGGCGTGCGGTTGAGGGTGGGGTGGTGGGTTGCAAATGAACACAGATATTATACTTCAGAATACATAAATTGCTTATGTAGGAACACATTATTGCCTAACAGGTGACACTTAAATTGCCTAAGGAGTGACACTTAAATTGCCTCAGAAAATACAATCCACCACAACATTACCATATTTGCTTCATGTGAGTTTCTGATTTCTAAGCATATGAGAAAATACTGGATTGTCCAGTTCATACTCTAAATTGGTATACTTTTGCTTTTTTGTTTCACTTGCAGGCTTCTTGGTAACGGCCGTGTCAGACCTCACCCTCTGGCCACTTGGCTTGCAGCCCGCTATCACTTACTTTGTAATGGTGCCCCTGTCCCAAATCATGAACAACGCTCTATTGTTGATCGCAGATTTTAGATAAGTTTTCAATTGGACCTACTTTTGTTCTTGTTGTTTTGTATGCATCGATTTTCTATATTACAGATGTGTTCTTTCCTCTCTCTCTCTCTCTCTCTTTTACTGTTATGATCATCACCTTGCCTCTGTTTTGATCTATATTTTTTGCCTGTCTTACAATACATAAAAAAAAATGAAAACAGAGCTGTGTTGCAAATAAAACTGGGCGTGTGGTTAAGGTTGGGGCTGTTGGTTGCACATATACACATATATTATACTTGCTTTTTCAGAATACGTAGCCTTGTTTGCTACCATAAAACACCTGCAATGCACATCATAATTACTTTTCTTTTCATACATAAATGCATTGTGTATCATACTAAATTGCTAGCTTTTATTCCCATGTACCTAGGCCAGCTTTAACTTCTCCCTCCATTTTGTAATACTGTTGGGGTGTGTCAGCCACTTTGTATGTCAATAGCTTCTGTATATTAGGAATATCCTTCTCCTTGTAGTTGTATATTGATCGGCCATCCCCGTGCTCAGCATGCATTAGCATATGAAATCCACAACCATGGTTGCAATTAACACAATATGCGAGACTTATTAGATTTAACCAATGTATGCAATCTGCAGCACAAGAACCGGTTTCATTTTCAACTTACTTATTTGATTGTTTTGGCACGCCAATGCCGATAACCTCATAGTTCTCTATGTCATGTGTTTAGTTTGAGTCGTGTTTCCTCCATAGATTTTTAATGTTGGAGAAGGCTGTAGTTTGTGTGCATGCAAGGTTTACTAGAGGAATCCAACAAAGCAAGTATGTGTTCAGGCTTAAGCAGTTTACTTACTGTGCATTAGCAATTTTTCAATATTAGCTGGACAATTTAGTAATGTGGCTTGACAATTTAGCTTGGCAGTTTACTTAGGCACTGAACTGGAGCACCTTGTGGCCTCAGTTAAACCAGGAGGCAACCTACATAACACTATTGTAGAGATAGGAATTTATGCAATTGACAATAGAAAAACTCGTAAGCCCATCAAACGTGTGCTTCCATTACGAGTCACGGTCAGATCCTATATGCATTCCTTTTCAATATAGTACATGCTACAAGCAGTCCTTGTGTTTACCACTACTTAGGTAGTATAATTTATGTTCTGCCTTAATTAGCTACCTGTATCTTAAGCATTTCTTCATTATCAGTGAAGCATTTTTACATCAGCTCATAAGCAATTTTGCAACTGTTTGTTGGCATCTTTTTATTTTTGGCAGACATTTCTCCAATCGGGCCAGGTTGATATGTGGGTGACTCGTGTATTCTAGCGTCCTGATAACCACCTCGACCAGCGTCAGATGGTGTGTTCACATATGAATCTTTTCTTAAAATTCAATAGCTGCCACAGGTTCCTCTTCATTTACATTAGGGGCTACCTCTATGTGTGTTTCTTTCTAGGGAACACTGTAGCTCTGTAATTGTAGGCAAATATGAGAAAATCACATCATAGGCCTGTGTACAAAAGATTGGATTTATGGTCTCAACACCAATATGCCTCTGCTGGAAGCTCATTTAGATTCATCCCTGTTTTCTTGCAAATTTCAAATAAGCAACTACATGTTATCTTTCAGACATTTTATTGCAAATTATTAGGCAACTTTAGTTCAGTTTGATCACAGCTCTAATATGCACTTATGTTCTTTTTTTCTACAGGTTGGACAGCAATGAGGAGGCACTGGTTCAGAACATATGAAGATGCGTTGCAATCTGTGAATACCTTGCAGCAATCTGTGAATATTGAAGTCTGTGTCTATAGCATGTGACTTTATAGTAATTTGTGAGTTTCTATCAGTCAGTATGTAAAGATTTGTGGAGAACTAGTTTATCTGTTACTTTTCCCAATCTGTGACTTTTTCCAATGTGTTGAAAAAATAGCCATCACAAGATAAGAATACAGTAATCTAGGAGGAGATAGGAAGGGCAAGAAACATAGAACGTGGAATAATCTGAATTGAAATACATGGTACTATTGAAATTTTTACTCAATCCTGGACCCGCTATGTGGTTTTCTGTATGTGCTATTTGCTTCGTGTGTTTCAGATCCAATATGTTGTTGGAGAAGTTTGTTTTGTGGTTCAAGAAAGTACTGGGCATTGCTTTTCTGCGGTGGGCCCAAAGAATGTGCGCAGCTGCCTTTGCGGTTGGCCAGCCCAACTTTGAGACAAGCGCTCATTAGGCGCGTGTCTACCTAGAAGCCGTGCGTGATCCCGTTTTTTACCTTTTCTGGCAATACTACTTTTGTCTTTCCCGAAATGGACTGTGCAGGCGGAAGCGGTAAATCATGCGCGTGCAGGCTGTAGCAAAATCCATAAAAATATACTATTCATGTCTTCACTTTTTTAGTAGTTTTTTTTCGTTGCAACGCACGGACACTTTTGCTAGTTTATATTTAATGATCTCACACTAGATTCTTTTATTTTTTTTCTTTTAAATTTCTACAACAATGCACGGTGAATTCTTCCAGTTGCCATGAACGTCAATTTCACGACAGATTCTGTCAACTGGCGATTAAACTCCATGAACGCTCAAGTGGTGTCCTACACTGTACAAGCCACACTGTACAAGCAATCTGTTTACACATTCATGGTGAAAACAATGTCCGAGCGAGCAAGATGCAACGAAAATGTTGGCACGAAAACTGAAAAAAAAAATGGTTTCCATATGTGAAAGCTACATCACCAGACACGATCAATGCAGGCGAATGCGAAAAGCAAGAACAATGCAGAAGCCCAGTCACTTGTTTGTTTCACACACACAAACAGATGAGCCTTACATCTCATGCATATTCATTCACTGTGTAAAGAAGAACGGCTCGATTGATGGTTAGATCCTCTTGGGAGGAGGAGGCCTCGATGCCCGTGGCGGCGGCGCTGCCCGGGAGCCTTGTCGAGCAGCAGCAGCAGCCCCACATTGTTGCCGCCTTTGCCCAATCGGGTACCTGCCAACCGTCATCGGTGGCAAAGAACTTTAGTACCAAGAAACAGAGAACAGCATGTGCAAACGTAAGGAATTCACGAAGGAGATATAATAAGAAAGAGGAACTCACTTGACGCGGGATGATTTCCTCCGCCACCACATGATTGATGTGACCCACTGGAAGGGAGTCAAAAGAAAGCAAATTAACTTCTGTTCTCACAGAAATTTAGGTGGGAAAGTAGCCTTAGAATAGGATGGCCAGAGCTCTAATATCAGCCTCTGTTTTAATTAAGGCAAACAACGGTGTGAGGTGCTAATTTTGTTTTCTTAAGTGCTGTTGTGTGTGTCAAGGTTTTAGGTTCAATCAGATCTAGCAAATTTGAGTACAATTACTTTGGGCACACAACGAAAGCATAACATTGCCATAGTCAACATTCACTAGAACTGAACCTTCTCAGAAATGGAATTGTAAACAGGATTTCACCGGGGAGCACATCCAATGGCACTAGATTAAAAGTAAGGTGTAACTGTATAATAGCCAGCTGTGTAAGTTTAGCTCCATATAAAACTGAAGCAATATGAAAGCAATGGCGCCAAAATCTGAAGATTGTTTTTCTAGACTGAAAATTTTGCCCAACATTGAATTGTTACTGAGTAATTCCAGTGAGGTGCTGACAAATACTGTGATTCACAAAGTTGTTATGATGCACATGTGCTGAATATGGCTAGTGCCACAGTGGTATAGGAAAAGCTAGATCGAAGTAGTAAGAATGTGAGATTACCTTCACCACTGCAGCAAAGATTGATGGCTGACTCTTCACTACCTTCCTTTGCATGAGCACCGGCGGGTGCCGTGGTGGTCGTCATCTGATGACGGTCATGGCTGGCTGCGTGTTGCCCCCTTTGTAGAAGCTCTGCTGCGCCACTTGCGCCGCTGGAACCGGTGGTCTTTGCCTCCTTGCGAGCTTCTGCGCGATCTCCTTGAGCAGCATGACTGTGCCTTCTCGGCCCCCATGGAGATGATGGCCGCCTCATGGACTCACGGTGGCCTCGCCTCCAATGCTCTGCATCCGGCTGGCTGGCCGAGGCGGCGCACCTCGTCGTCGTCCGCCCCACGCGCCCGCCGCAGCTAGTCGCTGCCCCCATAGGCGTGTTACGCCAGTAGGAGCCTCGTGAAACCGGGCAGGTGCCCCTATGGATGGCGCCGACGGTGTATATCCGCCGCCGGGCGCCGCAATCGCCGCCCGGAAGCGCCGCCGGGCGTAAGTCGAGGCCGCCGCCCGGTAGGAGCGCTGCGGGGCGGGAAGGCGGATCCCCGGCGCGCGACGCTGATGATGGGCGTGGTGTTGGGCGGCGGTTGTCGGGCGCGGGCCAAGGCCGAGGAGGTGACGCGGTGGTGAGGCGGTGAGCTGTCGCCGTCCACCGGCTCGGGCCGGACGCGTGGGCGGGTGGTCGATGCAGCACCGCAGGTGGGGTACCCCCCTCCGCCTGGACGACGACGCGGCTGGGGACGGGCGAGGAGGGCGGGGTGGGCGTGGCGAGGGGCGGCGCGGGGTGGAGGCCCCGACGGCGCGGGCGCAGGTGGCGGGGGGTCTGACCGGGAGCGCCCGCAGATCCCGGCCTCGCTTGAGAGCGCCTCGAGGGCCGCCGAGCTCGGGCGGCTGGCGTCGTGGGCCATCTTCTCCTCGGCGTACCGGGCGGCGGGCCGCCTCCATCATGGCCTCGGCCTTCTCCTGCAGGCGGAGGATCATGGTCATGGCCTGTTGGCGGCCGACGCATGACCCCCTCGCTCGCGTCGAAACTCCGCTTTGGGCGTCACCGGCCTTTGACTTCTTTGCAGCGCGCCAGTGCCTCGCGCAGCGGCGCTGCCTTCGTCCCCGATCTCCACCCGCCGCGACCGTGGGCGGCGCCTCGAGGTGGGGTCCTCCATTCAGCGGCTGCCTCGCATTGGGCCCGCGTTGGCCGCCCCAGACGCGTGGCGCTGAAGCGGGAGAGGGAGGTGGGGTGGCCGCATAGGGGCAGAGCGAGGAGGGGGCTCGCCGGCGTCGGCCATGGCGGTGGCGGGGCACGGCATGCGCATCAGCGTCAGCGGGGAGGTGGCGCGGGAGGAGTTAATTTTTGGGTTTCTCCCGACTTGCGGTTTTTGGCCCGGTTGTCTCCTATTTTTAGGACAGATGGTTTTGGTCTCTTCTTCCTTGGCTGGCCGTAGAAGAATGAACAGATTCGAGGACCTAGACAATTAGGGTGGGAAAAATGTGTTTTGTGAGCGCAACTCTGGTTCTTCAAAAACATTTTTTTTTTACTCAAAACCAAGAATTTTTACTCGAAACCAAGAATGTGGAAATGCGAGGTTAAATATCGTGGGCCTGTTTGGAATGGCTCACAACTTAAGCTTCACTTTCAGTAGTGAAGTTTATTTCACGAGTATTTTTATTGGTGAAATTATAGCGGTTTTGGTGAATTATTTTTAAAATAGCTTTGCATACAATTTTTTCTTAAAACACATTCTCACAAAATTCCACAGAGGACACATAAAAAGTGTCAGCTAAAGCTATGAAAAACTATTTATCTTTAGATCTATTTTTGTGATAGCGTGATTTAAGAAGATTGATCAATGAATCTATTTGTAAAAAAAAAAAAAGTGTTTAGCAAAAAATATACCTCATGAAACCTATAATGGATGTAATAAAGTTCTTTAAAACCAAGGACATGGATGAAAGACTAACTAACAACCTGTCAGTTACTCTTATTTGAGGAATTTTTTTCATTGATTCTCATGATGCAGGGGTGGAACTGAGAGTGCCACAAGCATGCATGGTTAGCGGGTTTGCCGATTGATGAGTTTTCTAACATATGGGTATGTCAAGCTCTTGGAACTCTATTCTCGAATGAAGAAACCCCCTGACCGATCCTCTAGAATCGCCTGAGATTCGTATCCCAAACTGCCATATACCCAACCTACCTCGTTATATAAGGGAAGGTCAGATCTAGGTAAGGGAAGGTCAAAGCTAAAATAAAACAAATCTAGCCTTCCCACTGTTCTGCACGGAGAGCAGAGTCCATTATGAGGATCCCCGAGAGCTTCTCCCTGCTGTCAAGTTGTCTTCCTCCTCTTTAGCGAGGTGGGAGATGGCGCTCTGACGATATACCTAGGGTTAGCACTTAGCAATTCCCTGCCAAACTCCCTGTCTATTGTAATCCTCCAATTTTGGGTACTATTGAGTACTGAGATCATCAGCTACTGGATGTAAGGCCCCGATAGCCCGAACTAGAATAAACCATTGTGTCCCTTCTGTGTTTTTGGTGTTCTTGAGTCCACCCGAGCCACTATAGATGAACTGCCCCGACACTCGACAGACAACTATGCATGTTGTGGTTTTGACCCCACGGCACCAATTCTTTGCTGAATATTGTTCCGTGAATCTTAGACTTTGTAGCTACCAAAGAGTCGTTACCAACCTGGCTAGAGATTAACCTTCCCACTGTGGCAACTAATTAGTTGTCTCGTAACAATAAAGCTTCCAAATCTTCACTCTCGACACAAAAAAATATTAATTGATGCACAAATAGATAGTCACCGTCTCGAAGTTAGCAGAAAAGGAGCCACACCGAAGAAGGTTGATCTTGACTATAAGCTCATCATCTACATAAGGATTGAGAACTTGGTATAAGTTGCTTTTAATAGTGATGGTATAAGTTGCTCGATGGATGGTCAACCACACTTAATTGAAACAAAGTCGTTTTTCTATCACCTCTTGTAGCCTGTAATGTTTATGTCGATGACCTGTTCTTCAAGGTTATCCTCTTATGTCAAACAACACTTCTGTAATGTTCATGTCGATGATCTAGAACCTCTCAAGCATCAAAATATTTGTAAATTAAAAGCAACATTCTCTTAAAAATGCTTCTTGAAGTAGTATAATAAACACATGGAAACCATTTCTTAATTAGTTCTCCATTGGAACTGTCCTAATACCATTTCACTTACAGAAGGGTAATTTTATTAATACACAGTGTATGTGCATCCATCTATAACTCCTATAATCTTAACCCCCACTAACTAATTCTCGGCTTCCGATTGGTCGATACTTGAAAAGTGAAGTCAGCTGACATCATCAAAGGAGTTACCTCCACTAAGGCTTATTTATCTCCCACTAGCTTTTTCTTTTAAAATAGAAAAAAAAGTCGTAGCACCTAAACCAAGTATCGTAATTAAAATCCAATTGTACCATGGTATTCCTCGCAATAAACTCTTCAAAACAAGACCCTACATGGATATATTTTGATAATTTAAACCGTTTCTAAACAAAAACCCGTTTGTAAGAAAAACCTAGCAAAACTACATATCACATGGATTACATATGATCCTCCGAAACATGCATAATTATACGAAGGAAAACTCCTAAATTTTGAGAGGGAAATGACCCTCGGGTATAGTAGGGGTGGGGGTTCGGATGATGAGATTTGGGTGATAGCCATTTCAAATAATTTAGACCATGTATGTCAATGGATACAACCTCCGCAATTGACCTACTACATCCATATATATATATATATATATCTACTAATTTATAGTTTTGACCATTATAACTCCTTACATTTCTACTTCATACCCAAGCAGCAACACGCGGGGCATCCTACTAGTTTTAAGACATTAACACCCCTTTGTCTCTTAATCTAGCTCTAACTTATTATAGTACTATATGTTAAATTTTAAGGAAAACGGCTATTAGTAGATACCATTTAAGAGAGGTAGTCAACTTATCTGCCTCTATAAATAAAAAATATATACCTCCCAAATAATACTTATTGGAGTAGTATAATAAATATGTGGAAATTATTTCTTCATTCCCCACTGGTATTGTCCTAATACCATTTCACTTACAAAAGCGGTAATTTAATCATTCCACAATATATGTGTACTTTGCATTTGAGAGTAGTTAATACTGCTTGTCTCTTAATTAGCTCTGATTTATTAGAGGAATTTAATATATATGTTAAATTACTTGTGCTTTATAAATACCATTTGATAAAGCTATAAAAAACCGCCTCATCTCACTTATGGGAGTGGTAATTTAATTGTTCCACAATATATGTGTATGTATCTTAATTAATCTAGCTCTGCTAAAAAATATATATGAAATTACCTTTGCTTTTTAAGATTATTAAAGTATACTACATATAGCAGTATCTTTCCAACAGCATTATATATGTAATGCGGCGTGCTCTTATCCTTTCCTTACATCTCAAGTGCACATCATTTTCCATCCATCCATGGCTTCTCCTGTCCTTGTGTTCATGGTCTTGTGCAGCTGCTATTCCATTGCTTATGGAGGCCACCAGAACGGGTTTGTGGTTGTGCCAACCAGCTCTTTTGAGCTAGATGAAACAGCTACTGTATGTTCCAACGCGAGAGGTACGGAAACTGAACATATAATTCGCCTCTGGTTTCATTTCATCCAAACACAGCTTCAGACGATTAACCATACTAAATGTATATATATCACGCAATAATGTTTCAGTGAACCTGGAGCAAAACCACAGCAGCATATGGTTGCCACTAGCCAGCCGCCACGGTCCGTGCGCGCCGTTGAAGACGAAGAGTAGGCCATCCTTTGCGGAGACGCTCCGCAGAAACCGCGCTCGCTCAAGCTACATCATGAGCAGAGCATCATCGTGGGGCACGGGAAGCGTGCAAGACCATGAGAAGGTGGTCATCCCGATCCATCTAGGCAATTTCGTGGACACGAACGAGTACGTCGTCACCGTCGGCTTGGGCACGCCTGCCGTCCAGCAGACCATCCTCATCGACACCGGCAGCGACCTGTCATGGGTCCAGTGCAAGCCGCCGTGCGGCAACGCCGGCGAGTGCCCCTCACAGAAGGACCCCTTGTTCGACCCGAGCCGCTCTTCGACGTACCGCCCCATCCGCCGCGGCTCCGACGCGTGCAGGAGCCTCGCTATCTACGGCGACCGGCGGAACACGGCGAATGGCACTGACGACAACCGGTGCAGGTTCAGCATCGTCTACGCGGACGGAAGTAGAACGGCCGGAGTGTACGCCAGCGACCGGCTAACGCTAACGCCGGTGGACACCGTCAACGATTTCCACTTTGGATGTGGCCACGACCACCGCTCGGATCGAGGGGCGTCGACGGCGGCCTGCTCGCTCGGCAGCCTGTCGATGTCGCTCGTGGGCGCAGACGTCTTCCGTGTATCGTGGCGCCTTCTCCTACGCCTCCCGGCGATCAAACAGCGGTCCGGGTTTTACGGCCCTCGGCGTGCGGCGGAGGAGCGCCACCACCGCCACGTCGTCGGGCCGTGTTCACGCCGCTGAGGGCTAGCAGCAACCGGCGACGCGGGCTACTAGGGGTGACCATGGCCCGGCATCGCCGTCGGTGGGGGCGGCTCGACCTCCGGCCGTCGGCGTTCGTCGGTGGCATGGTCATAGGGCGGCTCGGAGCTCACGCTCCTCAATCCACCGTGTACTGGGTGGCTGCGGGCGGAGTTCCTGAAGGCCATGGCGGCGTACCCGCTGCTTCCGCGTGGTCCCCTCGACACTTGCTTCAACTTGACCGGTCACAAAAATGTCGCCGTGCCCAAGGTTGCCACGGCGTTCAGCGGAGGTGCCACCATCAACCTCGGCGTGCCCAATGGGATCTTGCTGGATGGCTGCCTCGCTTTCAACGACACCGAGCGAGACGGCAACGGCAACCTTGGAGTCCTTGGCAACGTCAATCAACGCAACTTCGAGGTGCTGTACGACACCAGCAATAGTAGAGTCGGATTCGGGCTAATGCCTGCTGATACTTTACCATATATACACTACCGGAATTCCGTCCTTTGCCGAGTGTCTGAGGCTTTGCCGAGTTCTTTTCCTCGGGCACTCGGCAAATAGCTCATTTGCCGAGAGGGACACTCGGCAAAAGTAAACACTCGGCAAAGCAACATTTACCGAGAGTCAAACACTCGGCAAACAGGGACTCTCGGCAAATTGGCATATTTGCCACTCGGCAAACAGGAGCACTCGACAAACACTGCCGCTAGAGCACACCGTCATTCGTTGCCGAGAGCCAACCGTTAGTCTCTCGGCAAACACGGGATTTGCCGAGTGCTATGCACCAACTCTCGGCAAACATTAATTTTTTTGATTTTTGCTCTCCAATTTTTCTTTAGCCTTTTCACATTAGATTGTACTATATTTTCAAATATGGTCTATTTTTCAGGTGTTTTGCTAATTTCCAAAAGTTTATTTCATTTCATTACAATTTTTGGAAAAATACAAATTTGAACCGCACGTGCATCCAATAATAAAATTTAGTGGCTACAAAATTTATATTAACGTTATTTATGGTATATTAAGGGTGTCCTAAGACTTTGACCTAAAATTTTAAAAACGTTAGTCACGAAAAATGATGACCCACGTGCGGACGCCTTTGTTTTTTAATTCTAAAAAAGCATATGAATTCAAAAAATCATGAAATTTGTCTTTGTGTCATCATTTCATGCGCCGAGGCTATAATAAAAATTTGATAATGTTTCGAGCAAGTTGTCACATACGTTGCATTCGAATCCTACAATCCCCGAAGAAGTTTCATAAACTTCTAAAGTAGCTCGAATGAATTGGACTACAAACATTTCTCGCGGTTGATTTAGATGTCAATTTTTTTTCATGAGTAAAGTACAGTATAAAAGGGCTCTTGTAAAAATTTGGCCATTTTTTGAAATTGTTTGCCATTTTTAATTTTTTTTTTTAAATTTACACTTTGCCGAAAGTGGCATAGTGTTTGCTCGACAAAAAAATTGTTTGCCGAGGGCTACCAAAGCAGGCTCTCGGCAAAGGGTTTATTTTTTTAAAGTTTTTCTTCTTTGCCGAGTGCCCTGTCCGAGGGGACACTCGGCAAAGGTTTAATTTTTTTTAAAAAATTGTTTTTTCTTCTTTGCCGAGTGCCCTGTCAGAGAGGCACTCGGCAACGGCTTAAATTTCCAAAAAAAATTTGAATTTTTTTTTTGCCGAGTGCCCCTGTCAAAGTGTGCACTTGGCAAAGGCTAAATTTCAAAAAAATTTTTGTTTTGCCGAGTGCCCCTGTCGGGGAGGCACTCGGCAAAGGCTAAATTTCCAAAAAAAAAAAATTCTTTGCCGAGTCCGGATCGGGGCACTTTCGTCGCTTTCCCAGCGTTTCACGAGGCACACACACAGCATGCACACACACTTGGCCCACACACACACAGCCAGCAGGGCCGAGCCGAGCCGCGCCGCCGCGCGGCCGTCAGCGCCCGCCGCCGCTACCCGCCGCCGCCGAGCCGACGTGCTGCCCCGCTGCGCCGCCCGTCCACCTCGTCCCGATTCCCCGAGCCGGCCAGCGCCCCGCCCGCGAGCCAGCCGTTCGCCCGAGCCGTTCGCCGCCGCCCTGCCCGGCTGCCGGCCCGGCAGCAAGCCCCGCCGCCGCCTGGCCGGCAGGAGGCCGCCTCCCACAGCGGGGGCCCGCCCCCCGGCGAGCGCCCCGGGGCGCCTCGGCCCCACAGGCTGGCGACGGCAGGCGCCTGGGGCTGAAGAGGCCGGGAAGGAGGGAGGAGGAGGAAGAAGGAGGAGGGAGGGAGGAAGAAGGAGAGAAGAAAGGAGGGAGGAGGAGGGAGGGAGAAAGGAGGAAGGAGGGAGGGAGGGAGGAAGGAAGAAGAAGAGCTCCGTGTCCGCGCCGCACCTCGTCAGGGTCGTCGTTGTCACCGTCGTTGCCCGAAGGTAAAGAGCCGTGCCATGGGTTTAGTGTATGTGGTTGTCGGCCATCGAGCCGTCGATGTGGTTGTCCGGCCATCGTGCCGTTGATGTGGTTGTCCGGCCATCGAGCCGTTATATGTGTCTTATTGTAGGTGTGGGTATTGTCACCGTGTAGGGGAGGTGCTGTCCAAATTTTGAATTAATGATATATGTGCAATTTTATTTTGCAGAGAAGACCCTGTTGGAGCCGCGCTCGAGTTGACCCCGATCGTCTTCGTCGCCGTTGCGGTTTCGCTTCGCACGGCGGCCACATCGCCATCGCACCGACTCGCCACGGCCCCCGCTTAGCCCGACCGCACCGCCACCTAAGGTATAACCTGTTTCCGTATCAGGGTCGTAGGTCACGTCACCTAGTTAGGCGTCTCCCGTTCGAAAGAGATACGGCTGTAGGTCACTTTGCCAAGTGCAATGACCAAAGCACTCGGCAAAGTGACCATATTTGCCGAGTGCAGTGGTCAAAGCACTCGGCAAAGACTTTTTTAAAAAAAATAAAAATTCTTTGCCGAGAGCCCTCCACCGGGCTCTCGGCAAAGCTTTTTTTAAAAAAATAAAATTTCTTTGCCGAGAGCCCTCCCGTCGGCTCTCGGCAAACTTTTTCAAAAAAAAAAAAATTCTTTGCCGAGAGCCCTCCCGCCCGGGCTCTCGGCAAAGCTTTTTCAAAAAAAAAATTCTTTGCCGAGTGCCGCGTTACGGGCACTCGGCAAAGCCGCAAATCAACACATGGCGCCGTTAATGACCACTTTTATTTGCCGAGAGCCGTCGTTGGCACTCGGCAAAACCTTTGCCGAGTGCCGAGAAATAGCTCTCGGCAAAGAGGGTGTTGCCGACGGAGGCTTTGCCGACGGCGCTTTGTCGAAGCTACACTCGGCAAAGCCTTTGCCGAAAGTGTTTAAGAGCCTTTGCCGAGTGCCTTAGTGATATGAAATGAAATACCCAAATAATCGTAGTAAATGGAAACGTTATAAACTATGTATATTGCTTGATTCGCCCCTTGCTTTCTCACAGAAAAATAACTTTAGAATCCTCACTCTTCAAGTCAGCCAATGTCAAGGGCGTTGGGCCTGAGAGTGGCTGCCTGGCTGGACCGCGGCCATGGAGTTCCTAGCGGCCTTGGGCTGGTAATGGCATCAAAGGTTTCCTCCGAGTGCTCAATGGTGAAGGGGATAAGATTAAGAGAGAAAGAGGGAGATTAGGAATGGTTTGTTATTGCTTAAATTTATCACTCTGATTACATCCAAATAAATAGTCTCCCACTAATAAACTTGAAAGGCTAGCTATAAAATTAAGACCTAGATGAGATCGGCTAAACAACCTGGCCGCTCGCACGGCTACGGGGCAGGGGCAGGGGCGGCTCGCGCTGCCCTGGCGACGTCCCCTGGTGAGGGCCCAGCGAGAGTAGTGTCATCCCCACTTCACAACCAACATACCATTGTTAAAAAAGTTAACACAATCATTCATAGATTCTGGTGGGCTGATGCGCAGGAGGACAACCCCACTAATCCCATTGCCTTCTGCTCTTAGGAAGATATATGTAAGAGTAAAAGAGAATGGAGGCTATTAGGGATCTTTACAGTGTTAACAAAAGCCACCTACTAGTATATTGCCCGTGTTAATGTTACAGATCACATGACAACTTAACTGATATTTATTCACAAAATAGAAGAATTAAGAAAATGCATCAATCCATGCATACACCTCTACATCCCATGGTACAAAACAAAAACATAGGGTCTCGAAATTCCTTTTTAGTGACATTGACATAAATCTATTCTCTACAGGGGTTGGCCTTATAATAAAGGAAACCATAAGCAACTCAGCTGTGACGAAGAACTAATGATTGGGCAGATCATGCGCTGCCTGCTATCATGTTATTCAAGCATAAAAAAAATAATGATACAAAAAGTTATTGGGGGTGTCTGGCTGGTCACATAAATCGGCTGATAAGACAAGCCGACTAATTTGAATGGCTAATAAGTCCAGCTGATAAGAAAAACGAACATGGGTTATATCATTGATTAAGAAAAACAGCTGCTAGCCCAGCACTAATGATTGGGCAGGTCAATGAAGGGCGCCCGTTGCCAATGTCTTGTTCCTGGGCTCCTGGATGGTTGGACCAACAGCCTCCCGCCACTCTATTGCCGGCGGCTGCAGGTGCTTCAGTGACCGGGACCGGCATTGCAGCATGCTGCCATTGCCAGGGTGGACAGGACAGAGGTGAGCTTGCTAATGCCTCTTGAATGACGATCATCTCATCCGACTGTACGAACCAAAAGGTTAAAAGGTCATTAACCATTAGCACAAGTATCTTTAATTAGATAACCTGCAAAATTGCAGCATATAAATTTTTATTATGCAAAATTGATAGAACTACTAAGTTCATACCATGCGCCCGTACTATGGCCCCATTTAATGTAAGAGCAAGTATTGTACTAAAAATTTGGTAAAGTTAAAAATTGGGCAAAAAAAATTGTTTAAAATTTGTTAAGCTAGATATGAGAAGTTAACAATTTTTTATAGCCAACCAAATACTTGCTAAAACTATAGATTGTCAAATCCTTGGCGTGGCAAAATTTAATAGCGAACCAATCAAGCCCTACTGAAAAAGATCATCAGAGGGGATGTCGATTAGGACCAATAGTGAAAGTAAGAATGCATACTATACCTATAAGATGGTCAAGATATTCTATTAGAGCTCATAGTATTTGCTAAGGTAGCTAGGGTATTCATATTCAAAATACTACTCCCTCCGTCCCTTTTTAATTGTCGCTTGCGCTTTCTAAGAAATAAATGCTGGCAATTTTAATAAATACTAAATATTATCGATTAGTGTCATAGTTAGTATCATCGGAAAGATCTTTAGATCTAGTTTTTTAACAAATTTATTTCTCTATACAACTAAAAAGATTAAAGATGAGAGATTTACCTTCGTGCGGTAATCGCTGCTCGGTAACTTTCGCTCTGCCTCCTGCGACGACCGGCGTCGGCTTGTGGTCTCGCAACTAATTTTGCCGCCCCTCTGCGATCCCTCTCTGCCCCCAAGCGATCTCTCGCCTCTATTCTCACGGCAATCACGCCCCTGCAATCACGCGATTGTTCGTGCTCCTTCCTTGCTTCCACCGCAGGAACGTCGCGAACATCTCTCCACAATGGGGGCTTCCGTGCAAATCAGCATCCAATCAAGCCTCATCGTGAGGTCCCGCCTCCTTCCCTCGCTCTCCATCGCCGCCGCTCCCAAGCTCGTCCTCGCCGCCGCTCCCCCAGCGCCTCTCTCCATGGCCCATGCTCGCCCATGCTTTGCCGCGACCGTCGTCCCCACCATAAGCCAGCGCCTCCCTCCGCCAACGGTGAGGCGTCGCGTTCGATCGCCAACGCCCGGCGGCGGGGCGACCACTCGACGCGCCAAGGCGCTTCGGCGGCGGCGGCCATGATCTTGACCCGGCACCCGGCGTCCTCCTCCTCGCTGGAAGCAGCGCCCAGCCACCCTCGCCCGCCCGTCCGCCGTACACCCGGAGGCCTCGCTACAGCGTCGTGCCGCCCTATCCGTCGCCGCACGTCCGCAGGTAAGGCCTCCCGCTTTCCCTAATTTGGGCGTTGTTGACGCTGAATTAGGTCAACACACTCGATAGGGAGCTAGCACGCTCGATGTAGGGCCAAACCGATTTTGAGATCGGTCGGCGTCTAAAAGATATCCACACTGGACCTTGTGCCTCCGGCGATGGCGCGATACGCAAGACACGTCGCCGGAGGAGCCTCGCCGGGGCGCGCGTCACGCAAGACACGCTGGGGGCAAGGTCTCTTGAGACCCGAAACCCCACACGCTCGGGAGGGACCCCGTCGGGCGTGCAGCGTATATGGGCTGCCCTAGCCGGCCTAACCGCTCTAGAGCTTCGCCGTCGTCGATCCGCCGTCCATGCAGCGTCGACGAAGAATGAGGAGAAAAAGAGAGGAAGATGGGGTAAAAGTTGTAGTAGATGTGTTTTTGACGATTAGATAGATGGGAGCTCAATCGGCCATGATCTCCTTGTTTATATAGGAGGGGGTGGTCTTATCCCAGTAGGAAACATCTTCAAAGCCCAATCTCCAAGTTTTCCACGTCCAAAACTTACCCAAAACCGACTTAGAAACAAGTCGGTTCGGGATCCGGAAGTTAGATTCGGAACAGACACTACCGGTAGTACCGGTCAGGATACACCGGTAGTACCGGTCAGGACTCACCGGTAGTACCGGTCTTACCGGTAGTACCGGTGAAAGACCGGTAGTACCGGTAGTTCATTTTTGCGCCAAACCCGATCAAGCTCCACCGGTAGTGCAAGTCTCCACCGGTAGTACCGATCCCTACCGGTAGTACCGGTGTAAGACCGGTAGTACCGGTAGTTCATTTTGCGCCAAACCGCGCCAATCTCCGCCATCCACCGGTAGTACCGATCTCGGACCGGTAGTACCGGTAGTTCATTTTGCGCAATCTTCCGAGAGCATAACTCTTGTATCCGGACTCCAAATTGAACATTCTATATATGTTTTTCAACCATCTCGACGAGAGGAACGTGATGGCGCAGTCCGTTTTCACTTTTGACAACTTCACAAGAATGGACATTTTTGGTTGTCAACAGGCGTTCATCTGATTGACACACTACTACTTGAAATCCTTCAAATTAATCTATTACTTGCCGTGCTGCTTGTGTGTCGATTTCTCCTCAACTTGGGCGTTCACCTGCTTGTGTGTATTCCGGTTGATAGACTTAATATCCTAAGAACAGCTATATGAAACTGCACCTATGCCGCAATTAAAAAATCCTATGATTTTTTCAGACATGTGCCTCATGCTTGAACCGAATAAAGCACCTGATGTGAGTAGAAGTTGCTTCCTGAAGCTTTGGTCAAAATACTTCAAGAGGAATTTTATGATTGCTATCCTAGAGAAACAGTAACTAATTCCCAACGTCTGACAAAAATTTCCATTCCCTGATAGAGGATTCTGAGCTATGAACATGGATATTTGGTGACTTGAAGATTGTGATCATGATGCCATGGAACTTGCTTGAACATGTCTCATATTTCTTGAATTGGTTTGTGGCTTATTGGTTTCTTGAAAATGTCTCATAGTCTTGTTATCTTTTTTTATTCTATAAAAACAAGATGGCATTTGCTTGGTAGTTGTCACTGTTTTGATCACATACCCTGATCCCATGATTCTAAAAAGTATTAATGGTTCTAAAAAATATTATAATCATGACCATCTTATTATACTTCCTCTGTTTTGCAGGTTTATGTTAAGAAGAGTATGCTTTATTCTCACTCTATCTGAGAGCCTCAAGTAAGCCCTTGATTCTCAGCTATTTGTATTGTTTATTGCTTTTCTATACAGTTATGATACTATGGTTCTATATTGCTGTACAGTCACAGCATCGGAAAAATGAATAAAATTTGGAAATTTCGTGTTCTAGCTATTTCGGTGTGCCTTACTTGAACTAGGCTTCATAAGTGGAAGATTCTGCTATCTGTTTTATGATTCTAGATGGAAATTACATATTGCCTTGATGGTTCTTTCTAAAAATATAGGGTGCAGCTGTTAATTGAAAACCATACGCTAAAGAGAATTCATTGTTTCTGTCATTAATATCTGTATATATGACTACATCTATCTAAGCTCGGCCCAGCCTACGTATCGGTTATGGCTCATGTATTGATTTTTATTAGTGAGCACTGAGCAGTATTGTTTGTCAGTTCAAGAAAGAACTTTGCTTTTTAGTCAAGAAACAAAGTTACAATCTGTACTGGACCAATGGATGGACATAAGTGTGTGTTTCTTTCAGGCCTAGCACCGCATGGGGAGGAGCCGAGGAGGTGCTGAATCTGGACTTGCAGCTATTGAGCAGCAAACGCTGCTGACAGCAAATATCCGAGATGCTGCGGCTCCGTCCTTTCCGCCTCGACTTGCCAACTTGTCAACCTCTTCCTATACAAGTTGTCTAAGGTTGGGTTGACAGCTATGAGAACCTCTTCCTATATTGATGATACAAATTCTATGAGTTTAGGATACTTTTCTCAATTGTGTTTGCTTGCTTAATGCCAGTAAGTGGAAATCACTATCATCCCTGCCAACCTCTTCCTATACGAGTTGTCTTAGATTGGATTGACAGTTATGAGAACGTTTTCATATATTCATGATGCAAATAGTGAGTTTAGGATGCTTTTCTCAATTGTCTTTGCTTGAATTCAGTATGATGCAGATTATTTTCTATCCTACCTTACTTCTAGAGCTCTAATATGAATCTGATGTTCTCGAATTATTTGCTTCTATTTTTTATGTCATTTGTATGGATGTCAGTATGATGCAAATTAAATTCTATCCCAGCTTACTTCTAATTTGATTTAATTTTCTCAAGACAGATATTCTAAGTCACTTACTTTGGTAGAAGCTAAAATAAATTGAATCTGCTGTGAATCCACAATCAGCACTTACAGGGCCTTTGATTAGAAAAACCACACGTTATTGTGCTTGGTGTCTGATAAGAATGTTCAAGAAATAAGATCAGGTGATTTGATGTTTCCTTCTTCCTGTGTTTCATTTACCTGTGTGTTGCACTCTAATGTGTGGTAAATTGATTAGCCATCATAAATGATTTCTTAGTCAGAATTTTTCTATTACAGATGAACACTTCTTTTTTTTGGTCTTCTTTCAGTAATAGCACTAGCTACATTTTCTCTATACACTCAATGCTATGCTCTCAAATGAATATATATGTTAACTTTTTTTTTTGAATTGTGCAAATCTGTGTATATATATATATATATATATATATATATATATATATATATATATATATATATATATATATATATATATATATATATATATATTTCTACTCAGGGAGTAGTTACTCCCATCTTCAAAAAAACCATATTGCGTATATGTTCGTACTTGTTTATCACTTTGAGTATGTTTATATACTTATACTAAGATACTTCAAATCATTCTATGCGAAAAAAATTTCAAAGGAACCCATACTTTTTAATATATTATGAAAATACCACTTACTGTAGTATATAAAATAAGTATAACCACATACTGTATGTATGCATGTATACCTAACAATATACTGCTATAGATGGTCTAGTATGATGTACATACACTTCGTTTGGTCATATACACCTCAAATCTAGAGATATTAATATGGGAGTAGCTACTCTCTAGGAGTAGGAAGGAATTTCCATATATATATATATATATAGAAAGAGGTTTTTTCTACTCCGGGGAGTAGTTACTCCCATCGTAAAAACAACATATTGCGTATGTGTTTATACTTATTTATCACTTTGAGTATATTTATATACTCATAGTAAGATACTTCAAATCTTTCTGCGTGAAAAAATTTTAAAGGAACCCATACTTTTTAATATATTACGAAAATACCACTGACTGTAGTATATAAAACAAGTATAACCACATACTCTATGTATATATGCATACTTGACATATATACTACTATAGATGGTCTAGTATTGTTATATACTTTATGTACATACACTTCGTTTGGTCATATACACCTTAAATCTAGAGATATTAACATGGGAGTAACTACTCTCTAGGAGTAGGATGAAATTTCCTATATATATATATATATATATATATATATATATATATATATATATATATATATATATATATATATATATATATATGTTCAGTCATTACATTCTAGAATCATTGCCATTTTTTCCACACTTAATTGAAGGACATTTGATGATCTCAATTTCTGTTTTCACACTGAACTATGTCATCAAATTGACACAGTTCAGTGATCCTCTGAAATTAGTCACGAAAAAAGTGATCATTGGAATCGGTGCAGTCCATTATTTGCTATTTGTATTAGAGAGAACCTCGGTTAATCCATTGATCCATGGAGTTTTCTCCTTGTGGCAGCTAGGCTATTGCATTTTAATTATAGTGCAATCTTTTTCCACCCCAACCTATTGCATTTTAGGAGTTGCAACTCAATATGTTAGAAGTCAATTATTTGTAGGAATTGACAAGCTCTAAATTGTAATTAATGGCCTCCATATCATGCAATGATAAGGTGGATCCATTCATCCATGTGAATAGATTCCTCATAGAAAAAAGTCATCTTGTTCCTGTGTTTCTTGGTGATAAATGATTGTAGAAGAAAACATGGATGACTTTGATGCATTCATGTGATATAATTGCAGAATGACTTTTAGGCTTCCTGTTGCTGAATGATACTATAACTGGTTTGAGGAATAATGGGGCAATTGCTGTTACTGCTATCTCTGAACAATGTATTGCCTTCAAAACTTACAAAATTCTTTGGAAATGGAACAATTCATAAGTTGATGAGATCTAACAAGCTAGATGAAGAGGACGGCTTCAACTAACATGTAAGCTGCTTGGCTACAACTGACATGTGCCCTTTGCAGATATCTTTTGATAGCTTAGCTGCTTTGGCTTCAACTAACATGTGCCATTGCAAATCTATGATAACTTCTCTTCCATCGAAGATTCAGGTCGGTGTGTTCTTAGCTACCACCTAAGGCCCCCTTGAGATCACCCACAAGTTCAGGAACAAGTCGGTTAGGATTCTGGTCAAGAAAGATATGCTCACACTCGAGGGTATCAAGCAGTTCTATGTCAAAGTGGAGAAGGAAGATTGGAAGCTTAAACTCTATGTGAACTTTATTCTGGCAATTATTGATAGTTCAGGCACAAAGAGGCATGACAATTCAGATATTAGGAGGCTTGAGGATTACCGTACTGAACTCCACAATCTCTTGAAAGAAGATGTATGCTATTACGAGACCTCTAAGCGATGGCGATAAACTAGATATTTTGTTTTAGTTCTATAGAATTGTTTTAAAAACATTTTAGTTCTTCAATACTAGGAAGACGACTGATATTACTGTTTGGTATATATTCAGTTTGAAATGATAGAGGTCCTATCATAATAGATATATGTCTTTATGCATTTAAGTTGTACTGGAATTTTGAAACATTGAAGGTCAAACCAGAAGGAAGAACTACTATGCCATGTGTTTGGCAGTAAAGAACTGTCTCTTGCCACAATAGGCTAAAATTTTACCAATCCAGAAAAATGTTCTAATAGTTGATATATTGATGTTTACAGAAATTAGCTGGAGTTCTAATTGTTCATGCTTATACAATAATGATTTTTTACAGAGACTAGTAGGAGATTTGATGGTTTTTGAAATAAGATATACAGGGACTCTAAAACTAGCTGAATTTGTGACCGCAAGCAAACTTTGGTGTAGTATTATCTTATCATGCAATCTGCGTATTTTTACTACAAAAGTTTTGTCCCGTAGCAACGCACGGGCACGCTACCTAGTAGAGACATAAATATTGCACGTATTTTCTACAAATTGAGTCAAACTTGTGGCATGAAAACCCACGGCGATAATTAAATAGGGACGGAGGGAGTACCTCTGTTTTCTTTTACAGGACCCATATGTATATCAAGAATCAAACTCTTAAAACTTTGATTAATATTTTACTAACATAGTATGAAATTGATAAGATTAGATTTGTAACAATTATATTGTCTAAAATAAACATGAATTTTTAAGCATGAACAATACAATATAAAATAAATAAAATGGTTAAAATATAATTTAGGAGACCATGTTATTCTAGTTTATAGTCTTATAGAATGTACTAAGGCACTATTTGCACTAGACAAAATCGTATGTGCAATCCACGTTCATTGTGTCA
This sequence comes from Chrysopogon serrulatus, assembly GCA_015844335.1. Classification (NCBI taxonomy): domain Eukaryota; kingdom Viridiplantae; phylum Streptophyta; class Magnoliopsida; order Poales; family Poaceae; genus Chrysopogon; species Chrysopogon serrulatus. The sequence goes on from JADLZL010007959.1 coordinate 55,384, forward strand.
AAAAACAAGGGTGATACAAGGGATACTTCAGAATACTCCTAACGCCACTCCTGATAGCGGCCAATAAAGTAAAACAAATCTGCATCGTCTTTTAGTTCAACCATGGAAGGAGAGAGAAAAATTCTCTAGCTACATTATTATCATTTAGGTCACTTATATAACAGTGTGACGCTGGTATGTCTTGTTTACAAATTGATAGTCACTATAATTTGTTAGGTTTCAACTCTTTTGTTGGTTGTGTGCCTCATGTTAAGCAAAGACTAGAAGTTGTCCTATGAGATCTTAATCATCTTAACGTAAACTCCCATTACAAAGAAAACATCCGTAAAAAAAGCACTCTGTCTAGTCAAAATCAACCTCTAAGAGGTCGTTCGAAGGATGGATGGACGGAAGTGAAGCATGTTGGGGAAGAGAGGTGAGCTCTTGGCCCTTGAATTACCATGTATATTGATTTAGCTAAAAAAATTTTGGTGAATAGCCTCTCCTCATGTTGGTCACTTGAACAAGTACAGAGCCAGGTTATGACTGCTGTTTTAGTTTCCTTCCTTCTGACCAATGCAATATGATGGTTGTAATAGCCGTAGGTCTGTTTGATTCTCTAAGGCAAATATTCTTAGCAATGAGAACTCTCTCAAGCGTCTGATTTTGACACAAATGTTTGACTAGGTGGATGTAGGACTAGATATTTGGTTTTAACCAACTATTAAGTTAGTTTTTTCTGTTTTTTACTCAAGACATAATAGACGACCGGTTTCATTCAGAATCAAAAACCTACATGTTCCATTCTGGTTTTTGCTTAGATTCCATCTTAGAAGAAACTATTAGATATAAAACTGTTTTTAAATAACGGAACGCCACGATACATGGACGACTGTGTGCAAAATAAGGTGCTGCTTTATGTGAGACTAGGTAGGCGACAGGTGATACAAGTAAGAAGAACGCCACAGTGCACAGACGTCGGTGTGCAAAATACAAAGGTGTGCCTTGATAGCCGGCGCAAGCCCCCTGCACGCGCGCAAGAACCCAACGACGGCCAGCCCCGAATGGGCCGCGCCATCCGTGCCCGGTTGACGGGTCGATTTGAACTAGAAACACCGGCGCGGCTTTGCCGCGCCCCCTCGACAGAGGACCAGCCTACAGTATACCAAGGATGGTGATGATGTGGAGATGGGGATGAAGTGGAGCGAGAAAGCCATAATGTAGCCATCGAGACCATGGAAACATTTATCCATTGCCTGCTGCTGGTTGTTCTTTCATCATACCAGAGGAGATTTAGTTCATTCTAAAAGCTAAATACGCAGTTGATATATTAAAAAACAGTTGCAGACCAAACACCTATTAAAGCATTGCTAACGGAGCGGAAGCTTTAAGTTCATAGCACAAAACAGATCATCTGGATAGTACTACTTTGGCATACAAGGCGGAATCTTGGCCTGACTCCTGAGGCTTCGCAAATTTTGTAAATGTAACTTCGCAACAGTTTTACTTCTAACTTATATGAGTATAAAGAAGCTAGTAGTAGGGAAGGGCATTGGGACATGGCATTATCTCAATCTATGTATACACGGTTGAATATGATGGCTATATATATAAATAATCAAACCTAGCAGCACAATGGTATTTTTCAATGGATTGAATTTTCCTTATATTCACCACAAACTATCTACAATGTAGAAATATTAACTGGTAATTGTCCTGACAAACGAGCTGTTCCTTGAGGGATCATACATACATGGTTAGAAGGACCAATGCTCCTCATAAATTAGTAAGAAAACAACAAGGGAGTTGAAAGATTTGTCTTCAGCTCTAGAAATCTGTCTCAGATGAACAGAGAATGCCTTATGCCTTTGAACGGATGCAAGCACAACCGAGGACTGAAACATGATGAGGTAACATGTAGTCACTATTGAAGCTTGTGGCTTAAATCTATTCATAATTCCAAGTAAAGATACATGGAAGTACCTTCTATTTCCATGTTTCTCATTTGAGCACGAAAAAATATAGGATTCTTCTCCCTAAAGGCAACAATTAACCTGCATTTGAGCAATTGCTGCAGCTGCTAGCAGGGTAGTGACGAGCTGGCACGCCGCTGGGTTGCCGCCTTTGCAGTGGGCTTCGGGCCGTGGAGCCCAGCCGCGCTGTGCTGGTTACATATGCTGTGTGCGGTCCTAACCGCGGGCGTGCCGTGCCCCTCTGCGTAGCAAGAACATATATAGGGGATAAGTTGCTCAATGTATTTTCAGTAAAACGTGGTTAGATTTTACTATTCAACAGTAAGGGGAGACTGTTAAAAGACCTAAGGAGCACAGGAAGGAACTAAGTGAAAATAAAAGGTTTTCTTTATTATCTTGAAATACTTCAAGATAAGATATGTCCACTTTTTGAGTAATCCCATCATACCTTGGAATTCTCTGAAGATGCGTCACCATTTCTCCACTGCAAATTTCCCATTCACTGCATAGCAAAATACAATTTGTAACGGAACATCGTAGGTTGGTAATGCAGGCATAGCCCTTCTTACAACCATAAAAAAAGGTTCGAGAAAGAAAGATGCGCATAGAACCTGTATGGGTACCATTGGACATGGTTTACAAATTCGTTAATTAGTAATTTCTCCAGGAAGTATGTAGAACTTGCAGTCAGTTTAGAGCTTTCACACAGAGACCTGAAATATGATATTTTAAGAAAAAGGCATTACTTCATTTATTATTGGTTACTTAGTTTACCAAATTATGCGATCTTTAAAATATAAATCGGTCATTCTCTTCTGATAAACTACTGAGTCTAGTGTCATCTAAACCACATATCAAGTTGCATCATTTCATTTCAGCACATACTAACAAGAGAACGACAATTCGCCTGCTGTGAGAGGCTATGCATCTCGTTTGGTTGGATAAGATCTGCAAACTCAAGGTGCAGCACCACATGAGAAAATTAATACTATGCATCCCTAATACTATTTGTACTTCAATAGGTTCAAGTGCGGTTTTCTTTGATCCAACACTCTGTTAAACAGATAACTTGTAAAACTCCAATCGGTTGTTATATTAATCATAGTTGGTTCAAGAATAGTCTGTTAAGTGGAATTAGTAAGCTATCAGCAGATTAAACAATTCAACAATGTTACTGATCCTTTTGCTGGGAAAAAAAATTGGGACTCAACCTGAATAACATTTGACAGTAATAAGTTCACCTGGAGAGATCAAGCTTGCATGTGTCTTTTTGTGCATTGCATGCTTGCAAAGCCGTTTGTCAGGTTTGCATCAGCCCCTTTTGCTTGCAAAAATGAAACCAAAGTACAGGGATTAATCACTTGTGGTTCTGTGGTGAGCTCTGTCATTGCAACAAACTTATGCTCTTTCACCAGCACCTCCTTCAGTTAAAACATAGAAAGCGCAGGGAAGATGGGGATGGGGTTTGGTACTGTGCTGCTGCTGACGCCTCCAGTGCATCAAGGCGATCTTCTTTGTATCTATTTGTTGAGAGTTTGAGAAGCTGCTTCTTTATTCATGGGATTTTTTATATATTTTAATCCTTTTTTAATTAATATTCCAAACATAACCACACCAAAAAAATATTTGCACGACATAGCCCTTTTGGTCGCGCCAACGTCCGTGGCGCGACCAAATAACGTTGTCGCGCCACATGCATTGGCGCGGCAAGATACGGCACTTTGGACGCCGTTTCCGACGTGGAAAAGCTTGTCGCGCCACATGCATTGGCGCGACAGTACTGTCTTGTCGCGTCAGCGGAACGGCGCGACAAGACTGAATTTTCAAAAAATCATAACTCTTCAATACTACATTGGATGGAGATGATTTTTATATGAAAAATTGTAGCCCTCGACGAGATCTACAACTTTCTAGTTTTGAGTTTTTTCATTTGAAGCCGTTAAGATGCTTAAAAAAATTATATAAAGTTTCAGCACCAAAATAATCGCGTATTAGCGCTTGATTTTCAAAAAATCATAACTCTTCAATACTATGTCGGATGGAGATAATTTTTATATGAAAATTGTAGCTCTCGACGAGATCTACAATTTTCTTGTTTTGAGTTTTTTCATTTGAAGCCGTTAAGATGATCAAAAAATTATATAAAGTTTCAGCACCAAAATAGTCGCGTATTAGCGCTTGTCGCGTTATACAAATAATATCTTGTACTGGGGCGATCAACGTGTCGACGTGCACCGGAGGGGCTCGGCGCCGGCCTCCACCGCCTGCTGCTCGCTGCCCAGGATGAGGATCTCGTGGGACTGCTTGTGCTCGGTCGGCGCCCCGCCATGCCGGACGCCATGGGCGGCGGCGTAGACGCTGAAGATCTTGTGCTCCCCGCCGTGGGGACGTGCCCGAACACGCACGCCGACGACGCCCGTTGCCGCTTCGCGCACGCCGGGATGCCGGTGACGCCGCCCGTGGCCGGGTCGAGCACGCTGACGGCGGTCGTGCCACCCGTGCCGACGAGGCGTAGGGAGGCCGCCGGTCACGCCCGGCGGGCGTTGCCTTGCTGTCAGCCAGCGCGATCGTCGCGCCCGGTCGCCACGTCTACGAGCTTGAGGTCGACGTGGGAGATCTTGGCATTGGCGGTGGCGTAGACGGCGGCGACGAAGAGCGGGTTCGCCTTTGCTGCTTGGCCGCGCCCACGGTGCGCAGGCAGCCGAGGAGCTGCGTAGGCGGGGCAGCTGCCCGCCGTCGTCGGCATCCGTGGGAAGGACGGTGCCGACGGCCCCTGTTGCTGGACGGTGCCGCTAGCAGATATGCCATCAAGTTGAAGCCGAAGTTAATACTCAAGAAAATAATATAAGTTTTTAACACGAATATGCTATATTATTTCTCCGAGCTTTTTAACGACATCAAATATAAAAACTCAAAACTACAAAGTAGTAGGTCTTATTGAGAGCTACAATTTTTGTATAAAAAGTATTTTCATTTAAATCCATACAAAAAATTATATTATTTGTATGACGCGACAAGCGCTAATACGTGATTATTTTGGTGCTGAAATTTTATATAATTTTTTTGAGCATCTTAACGGCTTCAAATGAAAAAACTCAAAACAAAAAGTTGTAGATCTCGTCGAGAGCTACAATTTTCATATAAAAATCATCTCCATCTGACGTAGTATTGAAGAGTTATGATTTCTTGAAAATCAAGCGCTAATACGCGATTATTTTGATGCTGAAACTTTATATAATTTTTTTTTGAGCATCTTAACCACTTCAAATGAAAAAACTCAAAACTAGAAAGTTGTAGATCTCGTCGAGAGCTACAATTTTCATATAAAAATCATCTCCATCCGACGTAGTATTAAAGAGTTATGATTTTTTGAAAATTCAGTCTTGTCGCCGTTCGGCCGGGCGACAAAGACAGTACTGTCGCGCCAATGCATGTGGCGCGACAAGTTTTTCCACGCCGGAAACGGCGTCCGAAGTGCCGTATCTTGCCGCGCCAATGCATGTGGCGCGACAGGTCGTTTGTTTGGTCGCGCGCCACGGACGTTGGCGCGACCAAAAAGGGCTATGTCGTGCAAATATTTTTTAGGTACGGTTATTTTTGGAATATTAATTAAAAAGGATTAAAATATATAAAAATCCTTATTCATGCCGGCTGCAAGGCCTACGTTAAAATTAGATTGTGAAAAAAAAGTCTAGATAGAAGAATTTTGAATTGAGGACGCAAGCAAGACATGGGCACACATAAAGTTGGCACCTTGTTCTAGGCCTCTGGGGTCGAGGACATCCGGACCTGGTCATGGTTTGGTGAGCGCCTTGCCTTGGAGTAATATCGTCAATCAGCTGCTGGGCGTCGTCGATGTCATCGGCTGCTGGAGCGCTGGCCCATCCACTATGCGCGGTGGCCGGTGGCAGGTCACATAGGGATGCGGGGACCTACAGATCGTCGTTGCGGAGGAGATCCCGGAGGAGGGCCGTGGCGAAGGCAGGCGTGGGCTATGAGGCGTAGCAAGTGAAGAAGCCGGCGGTCGGTGCGGCTGGTTGGCGCATCCTCGTCGTCGCGGCCAACCCTTGCAGCGGAGGCAGCTCGCTCCGAGGACGAGGCTGGGCGGACGCGGCGCGGCTGGGTGGCGCATCCTGCGAGGAGAGGCGGCGTTGTTGCAGGGGGTAGGGGCGTCCTTGTCTCGAGGGGCTGCAGCGCCTGAGCCCCACGCCCGTTCCAAGGTGGCCGCAGCTGCCATGCACGCACCGCCGGCCGCGCCGGGGTCGCAGGGGCAGCTAGGGCCCCAGCCCGCGCCGGGATGGCCGCAGCAGCCGCCTCCCCAACCCGCATGCGCCAGGGCCGCTGGGTCTCCCTACCCGCGCGGACGGCGGGATGCGAGGCCTGCGGCAAGGTCCGGGAGGCGGCGTTTCAGCGCGCACGAGCTTGCCTAGCTGTTGGCTTGTGAGTGGGGGTGGGGGTGGGGGCCATCGGCGGAGGCGGAGGAGCAGGGAAGACGACTCGCGAAGAGCCGAGAGCCCGAGACCGGTATTCGATCGACGGCCCGATCAAGCTCCGTACAGGGATCCAACGGCTGAAATAGGAGGCGACGTGGCTTTATGTGGTGCAAGAGTCTATGGTAGGAATTTCGTCTAGTAAAAAGATACGCCTCCCGAAACGCCAAGTGCGTGACCATGATGCCCTGCAGCCCAGGATCTGCTTTGCTCTGCATGCCGCAGTACTATTGCATCGGGGAGATATATTGGGAAA
>JADLZL010007960.1:0-11587 GCA_015844335.1 Chrysopogon serrulatus
TTTTCCAAACACCAAAAATCTAAACTTTTAAAAAACTTTTCTTGCAATCGTGTGAAGCATGTAGTGCTAGGTCGATTCTAGTATAGACACGGGAGAATATTGCTATCGAAATGTCGCATACATATAGATTGATTGTAGGAGTTTGCTTCGTTTCTCAAATCGGTTTCTGATTCGATAATTATTAGAGTTTGGAGTGCACAAGACCATAGAAACTACCTTCCCATTACTTGAGGGATTCCTTCTCGAACCCTCTCTTTGAATTCCTCCAAAATAGCATTGTCCTCCTCTCTAATAATCCTTGACTAAATTAGAAAAGCCATTTCTTCTCTCTTGGGCCCCTAAGCCGGTCGGCCGGCCCACTCGGCTTCCTCTCCCGCCCCCCACTGTGAGCCCAGCACCCCCCCTCCCCACCTGGGCCTTCGCCCTGCTCCCCTCCGCATGGCCGCAAGCCCACGTGGCCCAGCTTGGCCCGCCAGGCGCTCCTTTTGCCCAAACCCTAGCACAGGCTCCCAGCCGAGCAGCCGCCCGCCGCCAGCGTGCCCCGTGCGCGTCGCACGCCCGCTCCGCCCTTGGGATCGCGCCACGTAGCCTCGGGCGCGGAAGCCAAGGATCGACGCCGCCCAACCGCAGGGCAAGGGAACCCCGCCCCTAGGCCACGCTATAAAAAAAAGCCAGCCGCCCCCGTCTCTTCCTTCTTCCCGAAGCCAGCGCCGCCCCCTTCTTCTGCTCGCATGAATGCTGCGGTCACCACCGCTGCGCCACCACGTCGCCATGCCGCGCCGCCTCGTTCCCGATGGCCACGCGCACGACACGTCCCGTGCGAACTGCGCCCGGCCACCGCCCTCTCACCACCGCCGGCGTCCCTCGCCACGACGTCGCGCGCACGCCCGCGTCCTCGAGCGCGCTTCGCCCGCGCGCCGCGCCTCGCCCTTCTCAACCACATTTACGAGCTGCTGCAGCGTTCCAGCCTCGCCCTTGGCGGGGGCCGGGCGCCGCGGCCTTTTCTTCACCACGCGCGGGCGCCGTTCACGTCGAGCCCCGCGCCGCGCCGGACCGCTGCCTCGACGCGGCCGCAAGATCGGATCGGTTGCTTCACCACAGCCGCGCCGTGCCTCGTCTCCATGTCGAGCTCGCCGCGCTGCGCTGGCTGCGCCTACCTCCGCTGGCTCGGCGCTCTGTCCCCACGCCCGCCAAACGCGTTCTCGCCACGACGTCGCGTGGAGCCACGCCGTGGCAAAGCGCAGCACGAGCCACCTCGACTCCGCCGCCTGCAGTGTAACAACCCGAATTTTTACACAACACAAAAATCCCAACTACAAAATTTTTTTTAAAGTAACCCATGCTTTGATGAGTGTCATCTAGAGAACCAACCCTAGCTAGGCATTAAGGGATCCTAAATTAGGACATTACCATGCTTATGTGAGCATTCCACCTCTCATTATCACATGTGCCACATTTTATGTAAATACACCATAGTTTAATCCCTAAAATCAACCTTGTGTGATTTGGTTTTTCCTGGATTTTATGATGTGCTAAAGTAACTAAAGAAATATAATAATTAATTAATGAGGGATCATTAATTATTTAAACTAATTAAACCTACACTATTAAACACCTACACCATGAAATAAGCCATAGTATATATATATATACATAAATCCCAATATATATATATAGGAATGATCTCCAAGCCATGGCGTGGACCCCACTGGACCCCCACCTTGCTACTAAACCACTAGTTACCATCACTAACTATGATTAAGCATTAATAATAGAGGGGAATTGAAATAGAAAAGGAATAAGGAAATGGAAGAGAAAAGGGAAAGGGAAAGCAGCCCAAGCCGCCCATGCAGCCCAAGCCGGCCTGCCCACCCCTCCTGTTCCCTTTTCCTTCCTCCCTCCCCGCACGCCACATGGGCCGGCCCACTAGCCGCACAGCCCGCCAACAGTGCACGCACGTGAGGCGCCCAGCCAGATGACGCCTCCGCCTAGGCGCTGACCGGTGGGACCCGCTCTTCAGCCGCCCTGTTCTTCTTCCTCCCGGCAACGCCCGCCGACGACACGCCCGCAACGGCCGCGCGCCCCACCACACCACGCGGGGCACCCACGCCGTGCGCCTTTGCTCCGCCTTGCCCTCGCCGCCTGCCGGGACCCGCGCAGGTCACGCAAAATTGCGTGACCTCCCCATCTCTTTCTGGCTACAAGACACACATCGCCATGCCGGCTGCCGTGCTCCTGTTTTCCGCCGTGCCCTGCCCTTCCTTGGCCGAGAAGCAAAATTGGCACAGGACACCACCAATTGGGACCCGCCGTGATCGCTAGCAACTGCCCCAGGCCCCTCCTAGCCGCTTGATCGCTCATAGCCACTGATCACCGTCCGTCGCCGCGCCATTGCCAGCCGCTCCTCTATAAAAGCAAGCACCTGGAGCCCTAGGGTTTCCCCATCCACCCGCCGCCACCCGGTGGCCTTCACCAAGTCCTGTCGAGCCAAGAGGAATAGAGAGGGAGGGTTAAAGCAAGGGAAGGGAGACGCGGGCCTTCGCCGGAGCCGCGCCAAGCCGCCGGGCGAGGGACGACGTGCAAGCTACCACGCCGGGCGTAGCGGCTACGTTAACGGCAGGGCCACGAGACTCCATGCTTCGCCTCGGCAAGCTCCGCCATCCTTCTTCCCCAAAGACCGAGGTGAGCGCCGCCGTCCGCCCTTCCAACCCGCCCCCGGCCGCCATGGCGCTTCACCGTCGGGCCGGAGGCCAGAGCCACTACCGGCTCGGGAAGCACACGCACGCACACGCACTTGAGCACAGACTAGCCCTGGCCAAACGGAGACCGTGCCGCGCCCACCAGTGACACCGAACCGCCGTGGCGCCGCCGCGAGCACACCCACGGTAAGCCGCCGTTCCGGACGATACAAGCCCTACGGCGCCAAACCAACACCTGAGCCGGATTCGCCTTAACGAGGAACGCACCGAGCGCATGCCTGCGCCTACCGAAGTCGCTAGCTAAGCCCAACGACCTACTTGAGCCGGCCGCGCGCGCATGCCGGTGTGTGTGACCACGCCGCCGCGAGGCCAGCCGGGCGCTGGCGCCGCCGCCCTAGCCACACCGGCCGTATCGCGCCCACGGAAAGACTTTCGGGCTCCACCGTCGTGTCCCGAAGTTGAACCGCACACCGGACAAGGCCGTGGCACCGCTCTTGAGCCACGGCCGCGCGAGCACCAAGTCACCGGAGCTCCGCCATGGTCGGGCAACCGTGGGACGCCGCCGTGCATCTTGGTCGCAACCGATGAGGCGTATAGATACCCCATGCCTCCAATCGATCGGTCGCACCCCAAATTGAACGAGGGGACAGCCGTTGGCCTGCCGTCGCCTTGCCGCTGCGGTTCTACCGTGCCACCGTGGCTGGACTCAACTGAAGCTCTGCTTTGCCGCCACCGGATGGACCCGCCGTGACCCTCCTAGCCTTCCCCGGGGTGTTGCGCTTTGTCAATCCCGAGACGGGGAACTCCCGGCGCAGCGTGTGTGTGCTCGCCGGCCGGCAATGGCGCCGCCAGAAGCGGCCAGCAGCAAACTGGGGGCACCCGACCCACCGGGCCGAAAGCACCTAGCCATGCTCGCCCGCCACCCTATAGCCGTAGTGCACGTCAATTTGAGCCGAGAGCCACCGGAGCTGCCTGCACGCGAGATCGTCGCCGGCGAGCCATGCCGCGGCAGAACAGAGGGGGAAGAAAGGAGAAAGGGGGAGCCACGCCATGCACTTGGTGCATGTGAACCCGAGAGAGAGAGAAGGAGATGGACATGGTCCACTGCGCACCATGCCTACGGTGTATGGACCACCAAGCAAAGAGACCACGGTGGACCAAAACCAAGACCCGAGCCCACCGGACGGCCCATCCAGCGACGTGGCACGACGAGAGGCCGACACGTGGCGGGCCGACCCGGCCCAAGCCCGGCCCTTCAGGCCCATCGAGGCCCACACTGGATCCGCTGCTGACGTCATCGTGACGCCATGCTGACGTCAGCCCTATATAGAGGACCAACCAGAACCTGACACGTGTCGCCCCGAGAATAATCCAGCCTTTTTCTTTTTCAGAATAATGTTTAAACTTCAGAAATTCATAACTTCCTCATACATGCTCCAAATTTGGTGAACCAAATTTCTAAATTCATCTAAAATCGAGCTCTACGCATTGGAGCCATGTTTGAGTGCATTTGGATCTTTTCGCAGTTCATTTGTTTCTTGTGCTCTCTGTAGGAGTCGCTAACGCGACTATATTTGTGCCGTTTCAGAGTCAGAGGAGGAACGTGCTGAGTTCGATCGTGACTACAACGAGGAATTGGGAGACGACCGTTCTGAAGGTGCTACATTCCACCCACTCCTCGTAGATCCCATTACGCATTGCAAATGAGTAGTACTGCTAGTGCTTTAATTACTGTTGCTATCACCTGATTAGGGTTGCATGGTAGTACTTCTTGATTGCCATTATCTTGATGCAACCTTGTCCCTGCTCACCCGCTGTTAGGCTAGATACACGCATGCTATCATGATTACTATTTTGATCTCTACTACGCTTTATATCATTGATGTGATGCGTGGTGGAAAATGTTATATATATATGACTAAGGCACGCGGTGCCAACCTAAACCTGATGGATGGTGAGTGTGCTGTGTGTGTTTTGGGTGAGTGGAGGGTGAGGGTTGTGTCGACCGAGCTGGAATGTGTGACGAGCTTGAGGCGAGTTTTGCCGTGTGATGTGACCTGGGCATCCTATGAGATGAATACCTATGGCGGGTATATGTGATGTGATGTGTGAGGTGGGATCCTGGGTGTGAGCCTGTTGAGAGGTGGAGCCCAGGATAGGGGTGCTGTGGTGGCACGTAAAATGGTAAACCTAATGAAGATGTCTAGCTTGGTCAATCCTAAGGACTTACTAGTATCCAGACTCACCGGGAATCCTTTGCATACCACTCGCTCTCTTGTAATGGGAGGGACGGTTGGACTACTTGGTACGAATGATGCCATTACTGCTAGGTTGCGAGGTGATAGGGAGGGCGGTATGGATGCCGGAAGTTCTGCACCGCTCGAGTACCCAGCAGTACCACTTGTTGGGCCCCAGATTGTCTCCCCCCAGTCTTAGCGTCTCTGGTTCGCTTTAATGACCCGGGGGCTAAGTGGTAGGATGGCATCGATCTATCAAGCAAGCAAATGAATTTGCCTAGACAATGCATGGTCAAGGATGGCTATCTTGTGGGTATGTGAAACCTCCGCAGAGTGTTATGGTTGATCGATCGATACATATGCTGACTTGTCGGCTATGGACCTTTCCTGGGAACTGCTTCACTAGATAGGAGATGAGTCCTTCTTCTCCCCCGTGTTGTGAGATAGAGCCGGTCGAGGACCGTTGAGGTAGGCCGAGCGGGAGTTGGCCTATCGACACGAGTGAGATGAGATGTGGTGGATGAGGTGGATGGGTGGTATGGGATGGGTGGATGGATGGATGGATGGTGTGTGTGGATGTGGTGATAAACTTAATCTATATACATACTTATATTATACTTGACAGATATTGCATAGGAAACCACGACCAAATATAGGTTCTCTTGACATAACCTTATTGCATCCAGTTCCACAAAGCATAGCAAAGCATAGGGTGGAAATGTGGCAAGTACATATCGCATCGATACTTTGGCACGCAGTGTTCCGAGGAGGCTTACAACTCGGAAGGATTCGATGGTTAGGGGGTTTCGCCGCTACGCTCAAGTCGTTGGATAGAAGTTGCTTCCGCACCCTCAAGCTGTTCCAATTGATGCTACTCTGTGATTCACGCCTGTTGGCGTTGTAATAAGTTATTGTAAACCCTTCTATTTGTACTCTATTATCGTTGTATGGATTTGATTATCGACTGGAATATGGGTAATATGATTTAAATGGTCATATTACACTTCGATCGTGTGGATTTTCCTTCGCGGAAAATCGGGTCGTTTCACGCAGCCACGACGCCGCGATGTGCCCTCGTGCTCGCCAAGCACGAGCTCCGCCCCGACACCGGCCTTCTCTCCTCACTCCCGAACATCACGGGCGACCTCGAGAAAGTAGCGTTCGTGCCCCGACGACCCCCTCCGCGTCGAGCACCACTCCCGGCCCGGCTGCCCACGCCCGGCCACCTCGGGGCCGCCTCCGGCCAGCCACGGCTAGCAGCAGCCCGCCGCAGCTAGCTGCCGCCGGCCAGCAGCTGGCAACGGCCGGCTAGAGCTGCCTGTAGGCTGGCCAGGGTTGGCCATCACTGGCTGGAACGGGCCAGGGGCAGCTGCCGCTGTTTCCCCCGAAGCCCTACCACCTCGCCGAGGGTTCTTCCACCACCGGTGAGCCTCCCCGTCACCCAAGCCTCCACCTTTTTAGTGCCACAATGAACTCCAAGACTGAGATTGGCCGTCGTGCCACTTCTATATGTTGCAAGAATGTCGCAGCCAACGTTCCGCCACTCCTGGCCATGTTCCACCTTCGCTGGCCAGTCGTAGCCACTTCTGGCCACCAGCAGCCGCCCAGGACTGGCCAGAGATGGCTGCTGGCTGGCCTCGGTTGGCTACAGCCGGCCGGAGGTGGCCATAGTTGGCCAGGGCCAAGCCCGGATGGCCACAACCCCCTGCCACTTCCGGCGATGCCCCGCAGAAGATCTACCGGCCTCGCCTACTTTCCCGCCAAGGTCTAACCTTTGAAACCCCGCCGACGCCAACCTCGACGTCGGCAAAGCTTGCTCTTTTCATTCATAATCCACAAGTGTCGCATTATATCTATACCTGCCTATCTATGCCTGTGCCGTGCCATCGCGCCGGTCTATCTCCCTCATGCTATGGATCTGTGCACTCTGCCTGTGATGGTCGTGTTGGTTTAGTTCTTGTATGGTGTTGTTGTTTCTTGTGTATTTGCGTGGTGCTTGTATGTGGACCGTGCCTTCGAGCCGGTCAAGGGATCGTACCTCGCTCGGACGTCTTGTTTTGTCCTGATGTGATCGTGATGCCGAGTGCAACTCATTCCCTTGCTCTCTAGTGTTTTAGTCGATATTGTAGTACTACGATTGCAGCAACCCTAGTCGACCCTAGGACATGGTCATCAAGGACTTAGCGATACGGATATTACCCCTACACGGCGAGCCTTTTTTGATCTAGTCCGGTGGGAGAAGAACTAGGTGGCGACTATCGGGGGGCAATGGTCGTCGACTCGTTTAGGTGAAGCTCATGGCCGCGAGTTGCCTCGCCATGACCATCGAGCTCCACCTCCTTTCTTTCCTTTCCTTTCTTGTGCTATTTTCCCCCACCACCTCGTATGCTTGTGCCATGTAGACCATAGCATTCCTTCGGACCTAGCGGTGACAACCGCATCGCTAGGGACCCTAGGAATAGCATTGTGCCGCCCTAGTAGCACGGAGGTCGTGGTGCCCTACGAGTTGGTGTGGATTGCGGAACCGTGCGAGACCTTTGTCTCTTTTCTTCTGACCACCGTCCTTTGCCATGACGGGTAGGTTGGGAAGAGTGCGGAACCATCCTCTACATTACTCCTTCGATTCTCGCTAATCTAGTAAGGCGAGGATCGAGTCATCTTGTTTCGGCTTCTTCGATCAGTGACCGTTACTATGTCATGTAGATCGAGGCGCCGTGGGACCTAAGCCCCTTCTTTGCGCTTTGACGGTGTTCTTTTATTGCTATTGCTATCTTGATTCAATTCCTCTGGTTCCGTCGATTGCAATGGCGAGCGGATCAAAGGAAGGTGAATCCCGCCTCTCCTCTCTTTTGGATCATTCGTGCTTAATCCCTTGTATGTTTGTACCTAGCTTAGACCGTAGCATTCCTAAGGATCTCGCGGCGACCGCACCGCTGACCTGGGGGATGCTTAGTGCATTAGTGCACCTTGGTCAAGGTACCCTACGAGCGGATCAGGCACTTATGATCTCTCGTGCGCCGCTCCTCTCTGATGCCTCGCCTTTTTCCGTGGCGTGTGCGATGGAAGGGGTAGACCACCGCTCCCTCTCTTTTCTACCTTCTACCCTCCCCCTCTAGCCCGTTCTATTCGATCCCGTCTTAGCCATGACGATTGGATCAAAGACCGGACTATCTCTTCTAGTTGGCAAAGCTATGGTCTATGTCATGTTCCCGGACCCGTGTGAGTCGACCCGATCGATCGTTGGAAACCATCCTCATCGAGGATGTGACCGAGGCCACGACATGGACATGCCTAGCTAATTATCCTTTCTTCCCCTGTTGTGCTACTCTCTTCTTGGCTCTCGACGTTGTTGTGTTGTGTGGGTCACGAGGACCTATAGCCGCTCCTCTGTTGTTCGTGTTCCAATCTCTTTTGCTACCGTCGGCTACCATGACGGGTAAGCTAGAGAGCCTTAGAACCAAGTCACAATTCCTCTGTTTTGTATTAATCATTCTTACTCGAATCTTATGTAGTAGTTGTGACTTGCAGGTTAAAGGCCACAAGGGCCAAACCCTGCTATTCCTATATTCCCTTCTTCTCTCCTGCCTATGATCCTCTGGTCCCCGCCAATTTTCATGACGTCTTGGATCGGAAGCTCGCAACTGTGGTGTTTGGTTAAGCTAAGTTAGGATCAAGGCCTCTTCCTTTGAAGCCGTACAGGTCGACACGAGCGACCTAGGAAGTACTGGCTATACCATGGTCGTGATCCGGGCTTATGCTTAGCAGACAACCACCTCTATTTATTCGAGCCCGAGGATCGGATACTCTTCGCGAGGGCTAAGTCTTTCGGTGTTTATTTGGAGTTATCTAGTTCCTTCTGTATCTTATTGCCTTTTTGGGAAGTATTGGATTTTGGTTAGGGATTGATTGCTCCTTGCCTTGTTTGTCGCTATACCGAGGTAGTTGCATCGCGGTGATGATGGATGGGCCAAAGACCCGCAGGAGGCAGGAGGCACGAGGACAACTGGATATGGATGACTATGGAATGCTATAAATAGGTGCCACGTCCCACCCAACCTCGTAGAATCCTATTAGACATGCAATACGTAGCTGCTAGTGCTATACTTTATGCAAATAATTATGATAGGGTGCATGGTAGATTGCTTGATGAGCCATTACCTTGACGCAACCTTTCTCCTGCACACCCGCTGCTAGGATAGACGCTCGCCTACCTCATGATACTTGCTACACACTTACACTTTACTCATACATGCTTGTGTGTGGCTAAGGCACGTGGTGCCGTGAACTGGATCTTGGGGATAACGTGGGAGAGATCTTGGCGTGTGTCTTGGGTGTGTGGTGAGGGTTGTGTCGATCAAGGTGATCTACGACGAGTCGGGGACAAGTCTTGCTTGGGAGGAGTGTGATTTGGGCACTCCCTATGTGAGAGAGTACCGCGGGCGGTACATGTGATGTGAGTAGATTTCGGGGAGGAGTGTCTTTGTGGGACAAATCCCCGGAATGGAGGTGCCGCCGAGGCACGGGGCCGAGCCCCTTGTGAAGATATCTGTCCGGTCCTTCTAAGGACTGATTTGGCGCTCGTCCGGTTCCACGGGACCTTTTCGTGCACGCCACTCATCTCTCGAATGGGCGGGGTTCGACTTGACGACTAGCCGCCCCCCCGGGCCGCTACTACTAGGTTGATAGGTGATAGTGTAGGGAGGTACGGGTGCCAAGACCCACACCCTCCCGAGAGGCGTGGTATCCATTGGGATCCGGTACCACGTCTCACAGTCTCGGCGTCTTGGGTGGATCTCCGGGGTGCCCCAGATTTGAGTGGTAGAGCGGCATCGGGCCAATTAGGCGGCAGCTTGGTATCGGCCTAGACGAGGCATCGCCGATGATGGTGATCTTGTGGTTCAGTGTACAAGCTCTCTGAGTTACTAAATCTATACGTATAGCCGTGTCCCGGTATGGACATTCTGTGAGTACCACACGTTCGTTATAGTGAGAGGTGTCCAATTCTCTTCTCCCCATGGGGTGTTGTTGGTTCCGGCTTAGGCCGTTGAGGCAAGGAGGAGGGAGTCTTTCTTGCCGAGGCCAGTGAGAGTGTGGTGAGATGTGTGGACATGGATATGGATATGGATGGGATGGATGGATGTGTGGATGAGATGGGTTAAAACTTGATGATCTATATTATATTTTACTTTATGAACCGGCATAGGAAAACTATGACCAAATATAGGCCTTTTTTCTCTCTACCCTTGCATTCCACTTTCCACATAGCAAAGCAAAGCATAGGGTGGGAGCCGATGGCCAGCATAATCGCATCGATAGAGTTGAGCAGTGTTTGGTACCCGAGAAGGACTACGACGATAATGGAGTTTGGAAGGATTAGGTGGTTTCGCCCCTACACTCAAGTTTGGATAAGGAGATCAAGTCTACGCCCGCCGATACTCTACCCCAACTCGATGATTCTCCGTGAAGGAGGAGCCTTCACCCGCTATGACGCTTACGCCTACTCGATGTTGATCCGCGTGTGTGTTTATCGCTAGAATACGATGCACCTAGGTGTGTTGCAAGTGTTGTAAATACTGTATCTTGTACCTTTCACGATGTATGAACTGTGGTATCAACTATAAATGATGTACTCGTGGATTTCCCTCGTGGAAATCGCGGGTTTTCACTTTCCGTCACTTAAGCTCTCGGGACGCTAAAGCACTTGTTGAGAAGATGGCCTCAAATTCAAGCTGTAATGAAGAACGTGCTCAACCTCGCAAGAGAGGAGGAGGTATCCATCATCTCAAGGAAACGGACATGGTCACTGCCAAGCTAGACCTCGTAATGAAGAAGCTCGACATAGAGAAGAAGGAAGTCATGCACATTGATGATTCCCACATGATATGTGAAGAATATGGATACTATGGGCATTCAGCTATCAACTGCCCTGCACTGCAAGAGGATGTGAACTTCATCAACAACAACACCTAATATCGTCCTCAGCAAAACCAAGGATGGAATCAGCAACCTCGACAAGGTAATTACCAAGGTAATAATAATTTTAATAATTACAATCTTCCATCTTTAAGAGATTTAGTTGCTGGTCAATCTAAATTGTTAGATCAAATGTCTAGAAAGGTAGCCTCAAATGATAAAGCATTAGAAAATATTAATACTAAAATGGATACCTTTGCTTCTACTATAAAGAATCAGTACAGCTTTAATAAAATGTTAGAATCACAATTAGCTCAGTTAGCTGCTGTTATTCCTCCATTTGAGAAATGTAAGATTCTAGGCCAGCCGGAAGATTTAGAAACCGTTAATCTTGTTGATATTCACAATACAACCCAATATCATATTGAGCCTGTAGATGTACAAATTGGATTGACCACTCTCTACCTGAGAAGATGGGAGACTCGAAGACCTGTCATTCCTATCTCTATAGGATGTTACAACTTTCTAGAGGCTATGCGATTTCAAAGTGCTAGTGTCAATGTTAAGCGTTTATCCCTTGTTGTACACAAATATGCATTTGCAGCTTGCAGATCAGTCTGTTTGCTACCCTGAGGGAGTACTAGAAGAAGTCATCATCAAAGTGGGACAATCATACGTCCCAGTTGATTTCGTGGTCATGGAGATAGGAGTAGATGAGAAGGCACCCATAATTTTGGG